>PVKH010036470.1:0-11586 GCA_004027955.1 Chaetophractus vellerosus | reverse complement strand
GGTGGCATATGGGTACTCCTGGAATCTCTGTGTAACATTTGTGTAATCAATGTTTCCTAAAAATGTATATAGATATATAAAATATAAATAAAAAATTAATTAAAAAAAAGAATATCATAATTTATTATACAGCCATTTTGAATATAATTATTGTTCTTTACATATATAACATACATGCCTTTCTTTATTTTTTGCATTATTTTTATGCTGGAATGTGTCAAACTTTATTAAGCTTAGATTCTTCTTATAAATTTATTATTCTTTCCTTTATTTTTCTTTTTTTTAAGATAATTCAAAACATAATTCATTCAGTACATCAATATCAAGGAAATATTACATTGAAAATGTTTTTGGAAAATAAGATATAAAATTGTCTTATAAGATATATTGTTAAAGAAGAGTTCTTTCACTATCTGGCTTAACCCAATGGACCAATAGCTGATAAAATAGAAGACTCAAAAAGCCTTCTACAATGTAATCTCTCCACCTGCTTTTTGATGTCCTTGTTGAATAGTGGGTCTCATGGACCCAATTATCTAGGAAATATAAATCAAAGTACATGAGTCAGAAACATGCTTTAGGTACAGCAGAATTCTACATACAAAGGATTTGGACATAAGTTTCTGGTTATGCACAAATTTTAAGGCAAATCATTTTGATGTATTTTGATGTATTTACTTAGCCACCCATCTAATATTTTTCCTGAGGACTTTGGAGAGATAGAGGTCCTATATCAGGGCAGATAGCCCCAGAGTTTGGTGCCTTACCAGTGGGCCTTAATTTGGAACCCTGGCTCCTGAGAGTGAAAGAGTCTGACCAAAATATGCCTTCACTGCTCATGGTCCATCGGTCTCTTCTATTCAAACCAATATTTGATGCCAGAGTTTTAAGTGTACTTCCAGAGACCAGAGACTATGGGCTGTCCATGTGCCAACTGGGTCCAGAGGCTCTGTGGCCCTGCAACTCCTACTCTACAATTCAATGGACCCACCCAGGACACCTAGTGGGGAGATGATGATGGACGACAGCTATCCTGGGGAATGGAGAGCGCATGCAGCTGCAGGCAGGACAATCTCTTCCATTGTATCCAAGGGATACAAGCCCCCTCTCACTTGGTGGTGGAGGGGGTATCACCACCCCAGACTCCTCAGGATTGGGGGAAGAAGTACAGACTAGAATGGACTTGTTTGTGTCCTGTTATAGACCTCTGATTCATGCAATGGAAGAAATTACAAAATTATTTGGAGCCAGGGGCCACTGGATGCTTTGGGGATAGGGAGAGGGAAGGGTAATTGTAATTTTGGGGCTTTTTTGGGGACTTGGGAATTGTCCTGGATGTTGCAATGGAGGATATAGGCCATTTTATACCTTCATTTATCTTGACTTCATTTTTCTTGACTTTTCAAGGTTTACCTACATTGCATAATATATCATATTTATTACTTTATAATATGTTTTTAGTTTATTTATTTTTACTAAAAACACTATGCTGAGTGAGATAAGCCAGACACTAAAGGAGAAATATTTTATGATTCCTCTTAAATGTAATATGCAAAATAAGTCAATTCATAGAAATAGAAATATAGAAATAATAGAAATAGAAAATTGAAAGGTGGGCCATATATTTCTTAATTGGTACAAAGTTCCTGTTTTGGTGGATGAAAAAGTTTTGGTTATGGATGATGGTGATGATTAGACATTACAAATTTAATTATTGCAAATTATTTGTAAAATTAAAGTTGTTCCACACACTTACATTCAAGTTAATTAAAACTTCTACATAAATTAAACATCAGTACTGATTAGGCATCAGTACTCCTTCACAGCCCTCCTCTTATTTGCTAATAACTTATATCTATGGGGTTGTGGCTGAAAAGGGTAGTCTAGGATGTAAATATCAATTAAAAGAAAGCTAGATAATAATTTAGGGACTGAATAACACAGTGAACTCAGAGTTGGATGAGAATTGTGGTTAACGGCACAAATTCAGGAATGTCCTCTGAAGAAGAAAGGATGTTCATAAATATTGCAGACTCGTGGTAATATGGACAGTCATGGAAAAAATACAATTAATGTAATCTGTAGTCTGTAGATATCAGAAATACTGTAATAGTCTTGCATCAATGCCAAGGCTGTACTGTGTTAGTAATAGGGAGATATGGAAAAATATGCCAAATGTATACTCTGGATCATAGTTAGTGGTAATAGCCTGATAGTATTATTTCATAATCTGTAATAAATGTTCCACAACAGTGTAGTGTGTTCATGAAAGATTGTCTGGGAATTGTACACATGTGCATGATTGTATTGTAATTTCTCAACTTCTGTAATTAAAATATATTAAAAGTGTTAACATGACAATATTTATGTTGTATATATTTTTATAGTAAAAAATAAAATGTTGGAATTATATCTGTTTTGATTTTAGGAACATTAAATTTTTTGTGTTTAGGACACATTAATCAAATTGCTCTGCAATATTTATCAAGTAATTGTCCTTTAGTGATTTTCAAATCTACGGCAATCGAATTGTGAATTGCAATATTGCTACTACACATGATTCTTATTAATACTATTCATTTGATTCATTCTCTTCAAAATTCATTCTCTTCAGAAGACCATATCAATACAACTTTAATAAGATTTTTATAAAGTTACTTATAACTTTCAAAAACTATAATATATATTTTTTAAATATTAGTTTTCCATTAGATAGAATTTTATCTCCAAACATACCTTTATACAATTTTGAATTTTTCTTTATACTAATCTTACTAATCCTTTTCTTTTTAGTTAATTCATTTTCAGTGTGAACATATGAGAGATGTCTGAGTTTGTGTCACAGCTAACACAGGATATAATGCAAAAATTATTTTCCAGGTGGGTGCTGGTTTCATTCAACAAAAGGTCTGTGTTTGTTATCATTACTTTGCATATTCTACATCACTGGGGATATAGAGAATCTTCACTTAGAAAGCCATAATAGCTATGGAAGTATTTTCAGTACCCATGTAAGAATACACTCTAAATAACACACACAATCTTTTATTTTTTAATTCAATGCCAAACTTACCCTATATTTTCTACTGAGCCATAGAGCTATTTACTAAGACTTTTGATTGATTTTGAATTAATTTCTGTGTATGGTGTGAGGTAGAAGTCCAGCTTCATTGATTTGAATGTGGATATCTAATTGTCCTGTAGTCATCAGCCAAAGGGGTGCTGATGCAAAATACCAGAAATTCATTGTCATTTACAAATGGTATTTATTTGAGTTAGAAGCTTATAGTTACTAGGCCAAAAAGCATAAGTTACTTCCATCACCAATGTCTCTTGCCACGTGTTGGAGCAAGATGGCTGCTGATGTCTGCAAGGGTTCAGGCTTCCTGGGTTCCTCTCTTCCCAGGGCTCATTTCACTCCTGGCTCAGCTGCTCTGCTCTCTCCACAAGGCCAGGTGTAGACTACCAGGGGAACAGATGATCTCTTATTGTACCAGATTTCAGATCCCCGGATGCATGGATGAGACCACATTGACAATGCAATAGCAAAAAGGGAGCTTTATTACTAATTCAAGCTAAGGTCCAGGCCTCCCGATCATGGGCAATGCCATGGACCTTGACCCAAGGCAGTTACAGGATTTATAAGCATTACCAGGGGTATGGGGAAGTGCCCATGAGGTCACATCTGATAAGTCTAGTGACCTTAGGGTGGGGTGGAAGGTAGCAGCCTTATCAGGAGTCTTACATTCCTAAGGGGGTAAGCCCTAGGGGTTAACTAAAATCTAACACTCTCTTCCTGGGGCCTCTTCCATGTATAATGGAGCCTTCTCTCCTTCCTCATGTGTCTGCTTGTCTGTGTATTTACTTCCCAGGGTTCCAGGATCAAAACTTCAATGAACTTCTGTGCTTTGTCATTTTCTCTGTGAGTCACCACCTACCAAGGGTTTGGGGACTCAACATCCTATTGATATGGCCCAATCAAAGCCTTAATCATTAACCAAGTAAAAGTGAAACCTCTGAATCCAATATATTCTAAAATGCCCAGAGGAAAAAATCAGTTTTTAAAAATAATCCAATATCTATTTTTGGAATTCATAAACAATATCAAATTGCTATATGTCTCATCACCATTTGTTGAATAGACCGTTCTAGTGATTTTATTTTTATTTTTAAAAACAAACACTCCCTTTTTCTCCCCCCCCCCACTTCACCTAGTAGACTCCAATCTGCTTTCTCTCTGTGAATTTGCTATTTCTAGTCATCTTTTATAAGTAATATCATACAATTTTTGCACTTATGTATCTTGCTTGTTTTATGGAGCATAATGTTTCAAGGTTCTTCCATGTTGCAGATTGTCTCATAAGTCATTTTTCTTATACTGCAATAGAAATAAAATTCCAGTGAGTGTAGCTACCACATTATGTTAATCCTGTCATTTGTTGATGGACATTTGTATTTTTTCCAGCTTTTCACTATTGTGAATAATGCTGCTATAAATATTAGTCTATGTATTGCAGTGTTGTTTTCAATCTCTTTGTGTATATACCTAGAAGTGTGATTTCTAGGTCAAATGGTAGTTCTATATTTAACTTTTTGAGGATAGATCACATTGCTTTCCACAGTGGCTGCACCATTTTAGATTCCCACCAAAAATGCACTAGATTTCCAATTTCTCCAACACTTGTTATGTTCCATGGTTTTTAAATAATGCTCATTATTGTGGGTATGAAGTGTCAACTCATTGGGGTTTACATTTGCATGTCCCAAATGAGTAATGATGTAGAGCACCTTTTCATGTATTTAAAGGCCATTTGCACATCTTCTTTAGAAAAATGTCAACTCAACCCTACTAATTACTTTAACAAATTGCTTTTCTGATCTAAAGCAATATATTTCCTTTTAAATTGCCATTTTTCTTTGCATCCAATATGAAAACACACACTGTTTGAAGGGAATATTACTATGACTTTAAACTGTAGAGCACAGGCAAAGTTAAGAATATCCATCTTATACAATTGTGTGTCATTACTCAGTGTCTTAAAGGACTAGTTATCTTGTTTTTAATTTTTTTTTTATTTTCTGCTTTTTGTCTCCCCCCACCAACTGTGGTGATGCACTGAGTCAGCTTCACCAGTGAGTGGTGGCCTTGCCCACTTGTGGGCAGCAAATCCCACTTGTGGGCAGCTCTGCCCTGCCCATGGGCAGCTCTGCTCTGCCTATGGTGGCTTTGCCCAGCCTGTGGTGGCTTTTGCCCAGCCCATGGCAGCTTTTTCCTTCTCAAGCAGCCCACCCTCCTGGAGAGGCCCTGGAAACTGAACCCAGGGCCTCCTATGTGGTAAACTGGCACCCTATCCACTGGGCTATACAGCAGCCCCAAAGGGCTAGTTATTTTGATCATGATATATCTAAATGCACAAAAACATTTATTTATTTATTTATTTATTTATTTATTTATTTATTTATTTATTTATTCAAAAGGATGTTATATGAAAATACTATTCCTCATGCAAAGATAACAGATACAGCTCTAAATATAGTCATCTGTCAATTGCAAATTCAGTATTTTTCCTTCAAATCCACTGTCCCTGAAAGCAAGGTCTAGCTTTCACTCCTGGTCTTTTAGGGACACCATGTGCCCACCAGCATGTCAGGCACAGCTGGTATCCTAGCAGCACCATGGTCCCTGTGAAATAAAATCAGACCTGAAGATTTGGAAGTGATTGTGTACTTTAGGGAATTTTAATTTGCCTGCATTTCAGGGACTTTTAATTAGTTAGTTTTTTTTTTTTACCATTTCTTGCCTCTTTGTGTGCAGTAACAAGTTGGATGGAGGAAAAGCACACTAATAAAAGGGCTAAAGGGGGAAAAATCAATGTGCCCTCATAGGTGTTTTGATGTGTACTAGTGAGAGGGAACTCAGATCCTCACTGCTTAGTACTAGGAAGGGATACAATTAAAAGTTAAGAAAAAGGATGAAATTATGAGAAAGCAGTGAGTCCAAATTGGAGGAAGAAATCAAATAGACCTCAGGGATACAAGAATGGATGGTTGTGGTCTATCACAAATGCTGTACACTAATTATAAGTGTTTTCCTGACATTTTGAGCCCAAAACTTTTACACTCTTGTGGGCAATATAAAAATGAAAGTATATCCTTTAATGCTTTTTCTTCACTCCCTTAGTATAAAATGCTTTTCTTCATTCTCTTAGTATAAAAGAAACCCATTTATATCGTTAATGTGTAGACATATTTTTTCTCATTTTCTTTGCTGTATATGTTTCCATTTTATGAATACACTGCAATTATTTCATTTTATTATTGATTGAAATTTCTATTATTTCCTTTCATATCTATTATTTATAAAATTACAGTGATAATTCTTTATATTGATATAATAATTTGTGTTTCAATTTGTATTTTGGTGATGAGTAGAGATGTTGAACCTTAATTTTGAGGTGATGGCAGGGGACAAAATTCAGCAGAATCCATTATCTCCATCAAATTAACAGTCACACTGTATCATGCAACATGACATTTTGGGGAACAATATTTGAAATATATTTTTTTTTGCCAGCTTCACCATTGTTTTCACAGAGATGGAGTATCTAACTTAGCCAGCTATTTCTTAGACATTATACCAATCTGACTTTTCTCTCTTTCCTCTTTAATATTGGAGTTCTGTTTCATAACCAGGATTCAAAGTGATGTCATTCCCACTCTGTATTATCATTATGCTCTTTCACAGGCTCTACATTCCTCTTTTTATAAGAGATAGTATGGAGCAATAATAGAAGCACTTGCCAAAATTGCTAGCCAGTTAAAAAATTGAAAAAACACACCAGTTAATAGAGCTTTTCTACATAGTTGAGAGGTATTCCATGAGAAGTGCACAGATACAACATTCCCAGGAGATGCCAGGTGACAAGTGAACATGTGAAATATCTCCAAATTCACTAGCAATAAAAAATTGCAAGCATAAAACAGACACCAATTTTTAGTCATCAAATAACTTCAAATTTTAACAATATTGATCTCTGCAGTTGTGGTGATGAGATAAACTTCCTTCCCAACAGCCAGTTTAAAACAGTGGAAGGTTACAGGAAGTCAATTTGCACTTGTTATCAAGAGATTTAAAATGTTTTTATGGATTAAAAATAGATATTTTCATAGAAATTAAATATCTTGAAATATTAGGATTTATATAATTGATAATATTTTATTATTTACATATTTATAATCACTATACTATTTTTACAACTATTTCAGTGGGTTATAAATAGAAATTTATTGTGCATAGTTAAAATAAGATTACAATGTGAGAAATCATATCTTCTAAGAAATTTTACTGACAATGTTTAAGTTTACCTTTCTCTAAAATTCAACCTAAGTACAGGCCATGCTTTTTTCATGTTACTTAAGGAATTTATTTCTGGAAACATGTCTGGGAACTAAGAGGAGTGAAATAGATAAGGAAGACAGGAAGTAATAACAACACAAGGAAAATTATTGATCTGGGTAGTGGTGTTGGAGCTGAATCAAAACAGAAGACTAATATAATTGAAAGGGAAATTGATTTCCATGAAAATATAAAAATTTAAAGGAAGTTAGAAATGAATTTAAATTGAGAAAAAGTAAAATCAAGGTTAAAAAGAAAAATTGAAACCAGGATGTTTAAATTTAAAAGAATCATGTTTAAATTTAGAACAAGTTGGAAGTAGATTTAATTTATTAATCAATCTGTTTAAATTTATTTAATTATATAAAGGCTAAAATATGGAAATATGAAATCTGAGGTTGAAAGAAATGTGGATTTTTCATAATATTTCTGCTTCTGAGAAGCTGATAATAATATACTCTTAGTTAATGTGTAATAACAACTATGATACTTGACTCCTAAAACTGTAATTATGTAATTAGATGATGGGAACTTTTGCTAAAAATATGTTATGCTCATAAATTACCTCAAAGACTATTCTGAATGTAATATTCCCAAGGCCACAGTAATAAGACTAATGTTTTTTATAAAACTCAGCTCTCATAGCTTATAAAAATACCCAACAATATAAAAAGTGAAAGAGAAAAAGATCTCACATTTGGAATATTTTATTTAAAATAAAATCATTTTCATTTTAATTACTACAAGGATAAAGTGGGAAAAAGCATCCTCAGTAATTTAAATAAAATATGTTAATTTGAAACTATAATAAATTGTCCCAGGTAAGGAAGAGTGTTGGTGAAGATGAATGGGAATTGAACAATAATCCCAAAACCTATGGGCTGTTGATATGAACCTAACACTTTGAAAATTACCACTGGATTAGAAGTTGCCAAGACTCTCATAAAAATTCAAATGCATTTAACATTATAAAATGCAGAATTCTATGTAGCAGCAAGAATGGAATCATAGAGAGATAATTTTAAAATAAATGAGTATATACAAATAATTAGAAACGCTATAGTAGTTAATGGAGTCATGGATACTTTACACATTTACATCTTTGAGGCCATTATTCCACCAAACATTTTGACAAAGGCCACCTTCATGTCCTTGTTTCTCAGGCTGTAAATGACAGGATTCAGGGTGGGAGGTTATAGAAAACATAGCACAGACATAAGGAGGTTCAGTGATGATTGGGATTTTGAGGTGGAACCTAAGTATTCAATGAATCCAGAGGACACAAATATGGTCACAACAGTGAGGTGGGGCATGCAGGTGGAAAAAGTTTTAAACCTGCCTTGAGCAGATGGAATCCTTTGAACATTGGAGAAAAAGTGAACATAAGAAACAATAATTAAAATGAAACATTCAGAGGTCAAACAATAGCTAGCAGTAATAAATGCATATTCTAAATTATTTTCTCCATAACAGGTAAGTATAAGCAATGATGGAATATCACAGAAGAACTGATGCACTATGTTGGACCCACAGAAACTGACAGAGAATGTACCTGCTACATGAATGGAGCTGTTGACACATCCACTGATCCATGACTCTGTCACAATCTGCACCCAAGAGCATCTATTCATAATGGCCTCATAGTGCAGAGGATGGCAGATGGCAGCATAGCGATCATAGGACATCACTATAAGAAGGGCATATTCTGTGCCAGCAAAGAAAAAGAAAAGAGAAACCTGTGAGGCACATCCCTGGAAGGAGATGGAATGTCTGTCAGCAATTTCATGATGGATTTGGGAACTGTGACAGAGATAAAGCAGATATCATTGAAGGACAAATTCTTCAGGAAGAAATACATGGGAACTTGGAGATGCTGGTCAATGGTAGTGAGGGTGATAGTGAGGAGCTTCCCCCTGAGTGCTGCCAGGTAAATGAGGAAGAAGAGTGTGGCATAGAGTTTCTGTAGCAACCAGTCCTCAGGGAATCCCATGAGCAAGAATTCTGTTATGAGGGTCATGTTCGCAAATTTCTCAGGCATGCTGATTCTTGCCTATGGACATGTAAGAAAACTGAAAATTTCCTCATTCAATTACCTTCTTAGAATCTTCCTCTTTCTGTTCACTCTACCAACTGGTCTTTTTTATTCTGAGGAAAATATCCAAGATGATCAGAGTAGCCCCCTCAATACCCCAGAACAAATAATATGTTACAAAGTATAACTTCTTTATTCCTGCAAAGTAAATTTTAGTAAGCCATTAGGAACAGGGTAGAATAATTTATCTTAGAGTAGTCTACAATTTATGCAAAAAATGACAAAAAAAGATTACCTAGCAGTACACAAATAAGTGATTTTTCTGTCTTTGTTCTAATAGTTGAAACAAAGTAGGAATATTTATTAAAACAGAGAAGTTAGTTATTGGTAATAATATTATGGTTCAGCTTTAGTTTCCTACAAACTGTTTCACTGATACATTTGGAGAAACAATATAAAGAATTTCAGCTATCATTTCTTTTTCTCCTTTACTCTATTTACAGGAGAAGTAACTGGAGTTAGCTGTGGAGGGGGCTGATGCAGATTCATTCTGAAAAGTGTTTCTGAGAGAATAATAGTGCTTATGAAAATTAAACAGAACTTCTACATATCCAAGATAATAACTAGATCACTGACATTTTAAAAGAAATTTCAAGTTAATCAGATAATAGATTAACTTACTTTGAATATGCAACAGAAAGCTAGATGCATCACAAAGTTCATTTATTCTGATTTAATTGTTCAGAAACATCCTGATTTGAAAAGAAATTTCCTTCAGTAGGGCCTGTGTCTGCCATCGATCTAAAAAACACAATTAAAATAAAATAAACATCTTTTCATTTTTCTTAAATAAAATGAATGGAATTAAGCAGCTGAAATAAATTTATCTACTTTAGATGTTTCAAGAGACCTAGTTTGAACAGGGTAGTTGCAAAGAGAAGCTTAAAGTGGGATTCCTATAGGTTTGGGGAAATATGCTTACCTAAGAAAAACACAAATTCTCCCATTTCAGACATGCATTCAGTAAATTTCTGTGGAACTTAAAGACAATGAGGCTGATAAAGGTCTCTTTCCCAAAAAGGAATAACATCTTGGAGAGATGGGTGATTTGTCCAATGGGATGACTATTTCTTCTATTGCTCTGGCTGCCTCTTGCAGTCTTTTGCAACTTTGCTGAGTAATCATTTTCTTTCCACTGGAAAGCAGAGGTTGAAAGGGCAATTTCATGGGTCTTGAATTGTGTATGAGGTCACAAATTGCCTAATTAAATGAGAATTAATTAAGTATATTGGCCAAATGTACTGAAGGGGAGTTCATTTCCTAGAAAATGATGTCATCCTGTATACTGAGGGATTGAAGTGCTAATAAATAGGTTATAAATAATTTGTCTACCCATTACATTTCCAGCTATATGTCCTATCTCATCTAGAATAGTTTGTCTATTTTTATTCTAGCCATCCTAGTGGATTTGAAGTGGTATCTCATTGTAGTTTTTAAAAATTATTTTTTCTTTCATTTTCTTTTTTTCTTTCTATTGGAGAAGCTATGATATTACAAAACAACCATGCATAACATGCAGAATTCCCATACATCACCCCAACACCAACACCTTGAATTATTGTGGAACAGTTTTTATTCTCTTCCCTCAAATGTTTGTTGTGAAACTTTACATTTATCAAGAAATGGAAGAAATTAAATTCTTGAAGTTATATCTGGAAACATCTGATCAGATATGTGATGGTTTTAATACTTATGAAAATGTTCCATGGAGAAATTATTACATGTTAGTCTCTCTTTTCTTTATATGTCAATTCACTATGGAATTGTGAAATATAAGTGCAAAAAACTTATTTTGACATAACTGAGATCTTACCATACTATGTTTTACCTGCTTATTTTTTGCTTAATCTATTTATTCACAAATTTCCAAATATAGTTACAGATATGCTTATTATTGCTCTTTAATATTTGCATTTTAATTGCATTGTTTGTTTTTAATGTTTTTTTACTTTTAAAAATGTTTTAGATTACATAAATGATACAACAAAAATATAGGGTTTTTCACATATAACCCACCACATTCCCCTCCAACACTTTCCTCACTAACAACATCTTTAGATAGTGTGGTACATTTTTTACAATTGGTTAACATACATTG
>PVKH010036469.1:0-11588 GCA_004027955.1 Chaetophractus vellerosus | reverse complement strand
GTTTCTTCATTAGGCATGATCAGAGAGGAGATGAGGGAACAGGATGGAGAAAATAATGGGGATTAATAAATTTTACCTTTAGGAGTACATGTGAATACTAACATCCATTGGGGCCCCTAAGCAGCACTTCTAAGGGAAATGTAAACTATAGGTCAACGGCAATGCCTTTAAGATCTTTGTTTTATTCTGGAGCTTGAGTAACATCCCCATGTTTCTTTTATTTAATTTTTAAAGAAGCTTTAGATTACATAAAAGTTACATAAAAAATATAGGGGATTCACATATGCCCCACTCTCTCCCACACACACACACACTTTACCACATTAACATCCTTCATTAGTGTGGTAAATTTGTTACAATTGATGAACCCATATTGAAGCATTGCTACTAACCATGGACTATAGTTTACATTATAGTTCATTCTCTGTCCTGCACAATTTTGTAAGTCATGACAAACTATACAATGGCCTGTATCCATCACTGCAATGTCATGCAGGACAAATCCAATGTCCCGAAAATGCCCCCATATTTCACCCAGTCTTCCTTCTCCCATCCCTCAGAACCTCTGATGGCCACTACCTTCACATCAATGATAAAAATTCTTGCATTGCTAGAATAATAATGTCTACTTTAGTTCATTATTCCCCAATCTTGAGGATTTTGCATCCCCATGTTTCTAATTTTTGTTATCTAAACATTTCCTCATAGAAGTTATTAGGAAAATCCTTACAACTAAGGAAACTATGCACATAGTTTTTATAGCAGGGTGTGAGTGGGGGACTGCACACCATGATGTATCCAATATCAAGAGGAGAAAAAGCCACGGTTCTGACAACAGGCACCGCAGAAGAAGGATCTGTATAGTACAGTATGAGGAAAGGCACAACTCAGAAGGAGTGGTGGCAACCATGCTTTTCAATAGTTTCTTGGTACTATGACCCATTTAACCATTGGACCATTTTTTCCAACTTGACCTCATCACTGCCCTACAGTTATCATACTGGTGAAATAGAAAACCTTTCACATTATATCAGGCTTGTTTCAAGTCCTTTATCAAGAAGTGGATAAATTACAAGATCATGGTGAAATTTTAAGCTTATAATCATTAATTTGAGGCATCAACTCAAAACCAAAACCTTTCTTAGGCTATATTATTTATCCACCTTCCGATTAGTTTTCCTCCCATTTTATGTACTTTCAAGAGACAGCTCGTAGAGCACCCAAGCTCAATAAATTCTTAATAATTGTGCTGTTTAAAGTTTCCAAAAATTGCCCAATTATCAAAATACTTGGACGATTTTTTTTAAAATGAAGAATCCCGGGAATACAGAATCAGAGTCCCAAGCAAAGGGTTTTGGAATAGGAGTTTGAATGATGATTAAAGGCAGTTTATAAGATCACTCAAGTTAAGGTAAAACTGATCTAGCCCAACAGAAATGCTGAGCTGAAAGCATCATCCATCTGGCTTAGCCCTAAGATTGGTCATCTCCCCATCTAGGCAATCACCATACTCTCATATACCTTCGAAAGCTCTAGTCATCTTGGACTCTGCTTTCTCCAGAATTTATACCTCCGTCCTTAAATCAAAGTACATTTTTTTGTTGAACCACTCTGGTAATCAAGAGACAGACAACTAGAGTAAAGGATTTTTTTCCAAACATAGTTATTTAATCTAGTGATGGTTTACTAGGTAATAGTCATAAAGACTCTAGCCATCTTTATGCTAAAAAAGACATTTCTAGATGAGAGTGAAAGCAAATCTGCTGCATGAATTCCTCTGAACAATATCAAATCTAAAATATTATTTAAAAAATTAAAAACAGCAGCTGAAACATCAAAATACAAAGGTAAGTTCCTTGATGTGAAAGGCAGCTGTTTCTAAACAGTTAGGTTTGAAGAAAGACAGCTGCAGGCAACTACGCCAGATGTTAGTACATTGGAAGTCCTGGAAAATCAACAAGCTATAAAAGCTTCCCTCTTAACAGAAATAGAGTGGCCCAATCCAAGCACCTTAAATAGACCAAAGATGTTTTATTCTTGAGTCTTCTACCAGGGCAGAGGCACCACGGGAGTTAACTCTATTAATATAGAAAGGCATGTGATGTTGTTTGTTACATGTAAAATCTAGACATCTAGAGAGATCAGTTCTTACCAAATGTTTGCGTTGTTTTTGTCAGTTTAAATAAACTAAAAGAAATGATATTCAAATCTTTACCCCATCTCCAACATTTTTGTTTTCTTCTGTTTCCCAAAGTTTGGTCTTCAGCTTCTGAAAAAGTCTGTGCTTAGAATTTTAGACTTAGAAGGGAAATGAGAGATAACAGCCATTGAGATTTCCACAAATAAGTGACTAGAAACAAAGTTTCCTTACGGGATACCAATAGTTTTCAACTTTTTGCTGTACCCTGAGTTACCACAGATATCTAGGAGCTGATATAGACTATGGAAAAAGCCAAGAATGTGGCTTTATCTCCCACTTCCCCACGTACTATGATTTATAAATTGAATTCCCTGTAAGAAGGCATTTGAAAAATTAGTTCCACTGGGAAGGAACCCACTCTCCTGTACCAATCTACCTTCTCAAATCCACATGAGTGCCATTCTCTTCCCTAACAAGATACTGTATATATTACTCTCCTATACAAAGTTCAGCTACACATGATCAAGAGAGAAAATTTTAAGGACACCCTAATCCAAGCACAGTACCATGGCATTTTACCATGACTACTCTCCTTTATGCTTATTTATAGTGACGTATATCTACACTTTCCCGCTACTGACTTCTTAGTGTAAATAGAAACATTTTAAATTGATAGGATGTGAGTTTCACAATCAGTACTCTCCATAAGATGGTTTTTGGACTCTTGATAGAACAATTCTAGAAGAAAGGTCTTTGACTGGCAGCTCAGCTGAGCAAGGGTGGGAAACAAAGAAGCCAATAGTTGAGTCTATGTTATCAGCATCTGTGTTTAGATGGTTCTTTTAACTAATCAGTCAACAACATTTATTGGGAAGCCCTTCTCCCAGTAGTCATGCAGAATACCACAGCTGCAGTTATATTATCTCTCCAGATTAGCTATCAAATATCAGACTACTAAGGAGACCGATTTTATTTTTCCCCGGACCAAAAGCTCCTAAATGGTTTCAATGAACCAATATGACTTTTGTACCTTCTGCAATGTGATGGCAGGCAATGTCACGTTGGTTCAGACACAGATGGGATCCCAACTGTAAGATGACAATGAAACTTCAGAAAGGTCCTTTTTCTCGTTTGAGAGTCTGTCTTCTTGCCACCACTGTGACTGGGTATCTGAAATGACCCCTTTCCACCTTGGCATTTTGCATTTTGAAGGTGCAACTTACATTGCTGCCATCATAATTAATACACATTTGTTTTAATGACCTTGATGTAGCCTACTCTTCTTGTAGTGGGAGTTTATATAGGTTTATCAAGATCATCTTAACCTCATCTTCTTAAAAGGCATTTAAAAACAAAAATTATTACAAGGACTTGGCCTTGCCAAAATGTAACTAACCCTTCTAAGAGAAGATTGACAATGACCAGTGAAGGCACAGTCCTTTGAAGCATTTCAAATGGTAAAAACTGGGCAGCAGTTTACCAGAGGGCTGAGTTATCGATGCTCCACTGAGTTGTTTGAGGTTTCTTGAAAGCTGCACCTTGTCTATAGTTCACCTCATTTAGACAGCACACATCAAATCCTGGAAGCCCATAAATTTTAAGTTCTTACCTTTTCCATAGCTCTTTTGACAATAGATTGAGAAATGCTGAAGTGTCTAATTCCTTTACAAAATTGACCTAGATTTTATATATGTATACCAAAAACAGAAAGTTGAAGGCAAAACAGATGAAAACAGGATGGTGTGAGTTATCAGGCACAAGTTCCCCAAAATTTGCATTATAAAACATAGAATTGGAATATTGTTTCCTTTTCTATTAACCACTCCTTTTTAACATAACAGCTTTAAGAAGTCCCGAATGACCGTATTTCCTCAATTCTAAGATGTGCAATTTTTCATATCTTACCACCTCATAAGTTAGAATGCATTTTACAAATAAGACGTTAGGTGAATTACTGTCCAGGGACAGCTGTGACAGAGTTGTCATTGCCTGCTGCACATGGGAAATTGGATGTTGATGACTGGTGGTTATCACTGGACAAGAACAACCCCTCAATGTTTTGGTAAACGAATTCCCTTAACACCTTCTGGTAAGCTCAAGAAAGCAATAGCATTGAAATGTACAGAATGGGAGTCAGTGGCAGGGAGAATAATGTGGTTACAATCAATAGAGAAGCCCTCTTTTAAGAAATGCTGCCTGACTATGTCCTTGCAGGCACTGAGGCCACGGTTATGTGGGAAACTTTGGACATTCCTGACTGAGTTGAAAAGCGATTGGGATTTTTGAACTCTCAATGTTAATATGTCTTAGTAATCCCTTAACCAATGTAATTTTCTTATAATTTCCTTTCTATGTTTGCGAATAAGAATAATATATAATGCAAATACATAAATAAGTCTAAAGAGCTCTTTCAAAAAGTACAAAATAAAATTTCTAAGCCCTAAGATAGCATTTTGTTTTAGTTTGATTGGCAACGTTTAATTGGCAGTGTATTTTCTTTCTTGATGGTACATAAAACAATGAAGCATCTTCAAACTGATGGTGTTAGATTTAGTGAAATTATGGTACTTAAAAAGAGGCCATGTAGTGTAACCGAACACCGAATGTATTAGTCAGCCAAAGGGGTGCTGGTACAAAGTACCAGAACTCTGTTGGCTTTTATAAAGGGTATTTATTTGGGGTAGAAGCTTACAGTCACAAGGCCCTAAAGAGTTCAACCCAAGGTACCATAAGAAGCACTTCCTCACCAAAGTCTGTTGCCACATGTAGAGGCAAGTTGATGGGCAATGCCTGTGAGGCTTCAGCCTTCCTCTTCCTCCTTAAAGCCTAGTGTACTGAGCGTCTCCTGTTTGTCTCAGCTGAAGGCTGGCATAGGGCTCAGCTGCTCTGTTCTCTTCAGCTGCAGACTATCAGGCAAATGGTTCATCTCTCTTCCTGGGGCCACAGGATCAAAGCTGACAAAGCTCTCTCCTCTGCCATGTCTAAGGAGCTCTCTCTATTCCCATGTACCTCTTTTTCCAAGTTCTTGATTGAGCGTCTATTTATATAGCCCACCAAGGGGGCCGGGACTCAACGCTGCATGTCCTAATGACGTGGTTGAATCAAAACCCTAATCTTGATTTAATCAAGTAAAGGTAAAGCCTTTGAATTTAAATCAATCATGCCCAGAGGAATAGACCAGTTTACAAACATAATCAATATCTCTGTGTGGAATTCATAAATAATATCAAACTGCCACACCCAATAGACCAGATACCTTATATCAGACATCAGAGGTACCAGGAGGTGCTTTCATTTCCTAATCCCAGTGAGCATCTCCCATGACAGCCTGAAATGAATCTACAATCCAAAGAAAAGTTCTGCATTTGCTGGACAGGCACAATTGTAAGCCAAGTGCCCTAGGTACATAATATTTTAATCAGACTCCTTCCTCCAAAGTTCTTTTACCTAAAATCCCATGTTCTTAGAAATGGTCTTAACCAAATCTGAGTCTCATTTGCTCATCTATCAATTTATGTAATAATTCTGTCCTCATCCTGTAGTTTTCATACTATTATTTTGTGTTCTACCAATCAGTCTTCCACTAGCCTATTTGTATGGTTTGTGGGTTCTTGGAGGCAACTAATGGCCCAAGGAATTTTTGATGTTATTTTTGGTTGTTTGTTTGCCTGCTTCTTATTTTATACAAAGTGCAGTCCGATGGAAGTATGTAGATATTTTCACAGGAGTATCTGAATCCAGTTAATTTAGAGATTTAAAGTATTCTGCTTAGTGTTGCTCAATGCCTGGTAAAAGAAATATATAACAGGGACGTCATATCTGCTCCAGATAAAAATAAGCATCTTAGGCACCGGGGAAGTGATGGGAGCCCATGGTCTGATACTAGTCACCTGCAGTGCAATTGCCCAGTGTTCTTGGCCAAGGAAATCTGACTCCTCACCTTCAACTCAACCTTCAACTCAACCTTCACCTCCCATTTATTCCAAATGTCCTTTCTGAATCCTTCATCTTGAGTCCGTACTGTTTTCATCTATGTGTGCTTTCTTCAGCATCAGGTGGCAAGGAAGCACATATTTATTACTAAAACAGACCCTTCTCATAGCTCGTGAAGAATCCCCCCCCCCTCCGAGCTCCCTGATGTGCGAGTGAAGGTAACTAACCTCAGAGCAAGAAAGCGTCAGGGCCCTAACTTAGGACTTCACTCTTGCTCCCGTGTATTCTTACAATAGCCTCCTAACTGAGGTACCTGCTTTCAGCACTGACTCCATCAAATCTCCACCTTTCTGTAAATCTGATTTTCTCACTGCCCTACCTGTCAATGGCTCTGAATTGACCGCTAAGTCAATACCAGGAGCTTCATGATATGCTGGACACTTGCTTGCCTGATTTAGCTTCGTGCCCTGCCCCGTGTCCCTCACTCCAGAATTTCTGAACTTCTTGGGTTTTTCCTTCTCTCATTCCTAATTTGTCTTCTTGCAAGGTTTCAAAATCCCGTTTAGGTGTGGCCATCTCTCTGACTGGAATGAGTCGTCACTTCCCGTGCTGTGCCATGAACTCACTCCCTTTGCTGCAGCAGCTTACTATGCCCTATAGTTGTTTCTGTACATGTCTAGTCCCTCTACCAGACTTCTAGGAGAATTGGCATTGTCATCATTTTCAGACCTTTAATCCCAGCATACTCTATAGTGCCTGGCAGATTGTGCATACTCAAGAATCACTTGTTGACTAAGGCAGAATAAAAGAAATTGCATGCGTTAACATGGCAGTGATCTAACACACAAGAGATGTTGGGGCTCTTCGTTTGCCCATCTTTTCCAGGAGAATGCTTTATCTGACCACTTCTCCAATGCTAACCTACTCAGTTGTGTCTTAGAGTCTTGACCATCAGATACTTGCTCCCACCTCCACGCTCTCTCCTCTATCTAATTATTTCCCCTGACTTCTTCCATGTTACTTCTACAAACATCTTGTCAGACCTTTGGTTTGACCTGGAAGCCCTTTCTTGTTAACTTTTCTCTTTCCCTCCTCCCTTTAGATATAAAACATCCTAAACTTCTGGGCTATTGCCTTTCACACTATTTCCTCATAGTTCAGTCCTTATTTAAACCCTTGTCCTTTGACTTCTGCCCTTGCCATCAATGGAAACTGAAATCTCCCAGTGGACACCTTAAATTCTGAATCTATTGGCTTTCTCAGACCCCATGCTCCTTGACCTCCTGGAAGCATTTGGCTCTGTAGGTACCACTCCTCGCTTGGCTTCGTGACACAGAGTCCTTTCAGGATTTTCCTCTCACCCCTCCAGCTGCTCCTGTTTAACCCCTGAAATTCCCCTTTCTTCTGACAAGGATTGTGAACCTTTTCAGGACCCAAAGTCCCACTAATCTCTTCTCTGCAATCTTAACATGAGTGCTTTCCCTCACTCTACTTACGTCTCAATTTTGTATCCATGTTTCTGAATGTTCAATGGATGACTGGTTCTTTGCTTCGGTGGTCTATGTGATAAACACGTGCACAGATATTTACCACCATCTAAACTCACTAAGCTCTTCACGTTTCTCCCGACCCCCTAAAGAAGTTCCGGTGGGTAACGTTTTTCTTCCGTCACTGTCATCTACCTATGCGAGAAACTACCAAACAGGTCTTCTGATTTCATTAGATCCCTCAATATCTTCACCAGCTTTAGCCACTATTCCATTCTATTCTGCACACGACTACATTTCTCTCAGCAAATGTTTTCATCATATAACATCCACTGAAAGTTATATGAAATTCAACACACTGCAATCTTTCCCTACTGTACCTATCAGGAAAAATCTACCTGCTGCCTGATGCAAGCCCTCTGCTTCATTTACCACAGTGAAATATCCTCTAAGCCTGCTACCATGAAACGTCCTTTCTGAACTGCTCCAGTCCCCACAGATTCTTCCTTCTATAACCCTGCAATGATTGACAGTTAGATACTCCAGGTGAATATGTTTTTCCTTCCAGCTACATAGGAATTTAGCTGATGTTTCTTTCAACATAAAGCAAAATGGCACTCAGTCCTTGTTGAATGAAATGCTTCCCACTCCTGTACAATGGACCACCTAGAATCTAACAAAGTCAAAGAACAGAATGTGTTCTCCATCTGTCTCCTAATCCAATCCAGTGTTCTAGTTATGATGACATTTAGAAACAGCACAGTTAGAAAATATTGCTATAGGGAAAACAGAGCCACATGCCGACAGTTCTTAGTCAAAAGCAGATTACTTCCTTTGAATGACCACGTTTGTTAAAACTGGCCAGTAGGGGGCCTAATCATTATTCCATCAAACCAGAATTCCTAGTCAAAGCCATTTGTGAGATGTCACCACGTGTGTTGAATTCGGATGTTATGGATGTATTAAGGAATTTTCTATCTCTTTGGGGACCTTCACCGCACTGAGATGACGAAAAAACATGAAAGGGGTGTTAGGAGAAGAGGAAAGGCCTTTGACTTTTGTAAATCTTAGAAAATGTCTGTTTTGCTAAAAGGCAACTGAACATCTGGGCAGCTGTTTCATGATGAATTAGTCTGGACGATGCTTTTCAAACACCTTGAATGGCAGAGTTCTGCCCAAAGGGCAAACCACAGCTGAAGAGCAGGTGTTTGACATGCCTATCACTTCAGCCACAGGCATATTTTTTTAAAAATGCATCCCCTTTCATGTTTGGATAAACAGTTTCCATTCCTTTGATTTTTTTTTTATGTATATACTTTGGGACCTAAAGAATTTTGTTATAGAACAAATATACAACTTTCTTTAAGAAAGTGTCAAGCCAAAGTATTAACTCCTTACTCTTGATTTTGCTAGACTCCACTATGCTGCCAGTGATTTCAAAGAGTTTTCTAAAAATCTTTTCAAAAATTGCATTTCCGTTCAGTGTGTGATTATATAATATAAATACATAGACATAGAACACTTAGCATCGAGGTATGCAAAAGATATGAACCGTGCTGCTGGAAATACTGAAGGTGAATCTGAAAGAAGAGAGAGATTGAGAAAACAATTTTGTAGCACATGTAAAGTAAATTAGAGAAAGTTGAGGTTTAAGACAACAGGGATTTATGGGGAATCTAGCAAACTTAGAAACTCATCAACTATCCAAAAAGGCAGTTTATATTCACTTCCAGTTAAATTGTTGCTGTCAAGCCCAAATGTGGATCCAGTGTATCAAATCTTTTGATTTTTAAAAGAAGCCCAAATTGTGCATTCTACATAAAATAAGTAATTTGTGAAATGTTATTTAAACAAAGCAAGTCTGTGCATCACAAAAGATGATTCTTGGATTGCCAATTCACAACATCATATCTAGACAATAGGTTTTCAAATATTTCTCAAAGGCATAATCTATTTTTCAAATGAACTCATGCATGAAACTAGTATAAAAACTGGTAGAAATATTTCACATTACCATTAAAATATTTTGTTAGTTTAACATTCTAATTTTTTCTCATAATTGAAAAAGTGATGGGATCCTTTGAAAAACATTCAGAATTTGAAATCCTGGCAATAGATTACAATTGTTGTTTTATATTGTCTCAGAATCCAAATTATTGCTCTATTGTGATTTGGTGACACTATAACAGAATGAGAAATATAGTTGCGAATGGCCAAACTTTTAAGTTTGTCTTAGAATCCTTAGAACTTCCCAATTAAACAAGACCAGATGCTTTAGAGGGGCAATGGAAATTCTCTTTTTCAAGATGAATCAACTAAAAACACATAACAACTTTGCACTTTGCTTGCCATAAAAATAAAAGTCAGCCAGGAAGCACCCAAAACTCAAAAGATGCATCAAACTATCTATAGCACAATATTATCATGACTCTTGCTTTATGGTAGAAAGTACGTGCATCAAGTTAAAACAATTGTATTCTCCCTGGAAGTGAGTCAAGTTACCCAAGCACTGGAGGTATACCCTCTTGAGTTATTTCACTTGAGGAGATATGCACAAGTCTAGTTTTTTGTTGTTGTTTTTAGTTAAGCCAGTACAAAGAATTTATTGGGAAATGGTGGAAAAGAACAGAGCTTGCTGAGAAATGGGAGAGAAAGATGGAAATACACACTGAGATTTGGCGAGGGCTCCTCTAGGCAGAGAGAGCCAGGCCTAGATTTTTAAAGAAAGCTGCAGAGCTACAACCTTTATAGCAGGAGTTCTTAACCAGGGGTCCGTGAGCTTGAATTGAAATTCAAAATAACATTATTCTTGTGGGAATGTGTAGGTGTAGGTGTGGCATATTTACTAAATAATACACAGTATAGTGTGGACTTAGTAAGGGGTCCGTGGTTTTCACCTGACTGGCAAAGTGGTACATGGAACAAAAAAGGCTAAGAGCCCCTGTTTATAGTGAATGAAATATTCACAAATAAATGAAATATACATGTAGAGATGAAAATGAACTTTTCACTTAGGATATGAACAAAAGTTAGGTCACTTGTTCAGAAGTAAAATAACTACAGCATTTATAGATTGAGATGAAAGAAAGAAAGAAAGAAAGAAAGAAAGAAAGGAAGGAAGGAAGGAAGGAAGGAAGGAAGGAAGGAAGGAAGGAAGGAAGGAAGGAAGGAAGGAAGGAAGGAAGGAAGGAAGGAAAAGAAATAGGGATCATATATTTCTGGATCCCTAGTTTAAAAATCTTTCATTTATAAACTCCAGAGAAAGGACATTTTAATGAGTCTAGAATAGTGTTGTACCTAGAGGTATCCTTAGAACAGAGCAAAAGAACAAGAAGCTTGGAAAAAAATCATTTTGGAGGCTTTCAACAACAACTTAGGTTACCATCGTGAGGTATCTTTAAAATTTTTTCAGTTCTGATTTCATGTTACAAGCTTCAGTTGTCAAGGCTGTTCTTTTTATCAGCTTTATGTAAATGTAAATACTAATTCATGGGAGAAGAGAAAAGCCCAATATGATTTAGCCCACAGCAAAATCCCTTTTAGGACAGCCCTGTTCTTTACCACACTGGCCAGAGGTGTGCTTGGAAAAAATAGCACTTCCATGCCTCAGTTTTTCTGTCTGAAGAATTGGAATGAAAAAGAGCATTTGCTAATTGCCTTGCTATCTGACATCTGAAAGGATTCATGAAACTTTTGTTTTACGTCACTTTGGAATTTACAGAGAGAAACAGCAACAAAACCATATGTAGATGATAATCAGAAATAATGAATTTCAACATTTTCGAAAAGGTGTGAAGCAAGAAATGTAGCCTGAATTTTGGGTATCAAAGAAGAATTTGTTGTTTTAGACTAACGCTAGGTTGGCAGTTTTCAGATGGGTCTAGTCTTTTACAAAGGAGACAAAAAGAAGATGAAGGTTTGGGGAAAGGGCGAATCTGGACACTGCATAGTGAATTTCATTAAGCCTCACTACCTGTCAGCTGAAGGCACCTGCCATTTTCTGAGCTCATTGGGAGTTTCAAGGTTGT
>PVKH010036468.1:0-11587 GCA_004027955.1 Chaetophractus vellerosus | reverse complement strand
AGTCCAGAGAAAAAAATTTTTTTTGCCATTTGATGTTCCACAAATGCAGCTGTAGAAAAATGCTTGTCAGTTGAATAAAAACTATTTTTGATAGACAAAAAAAATAAAAAAAGAAAACAGTAATAAAAACTGGGTAAGAAAATGAGACAAATGATTTTGACAAGTTAAACCTATTATTAATAAGTACATTATTTAGCATTTTTAACTTTCAAATTAATAACTAATTCTAGGTTTTAAATCTATTTTTAAAAGTTAATTACAAGGTTTTTTTTCCCCAAAGTAACTGCATATTTAATTTCTGAATATTTTGAAACTGATCTACTTTATAATTGAAAATCTACACACACATAAACACCCACACATTGCCAAGAGAAAAACTATGGTTAGAAACTAAATATATAATCAATCAGTACATTAAACTTCATTGGATTAACTCTTGATATATCAGGAAAGATTGTCATTATCATTTACCATCTGGGTATAATAGAAATTTTTTATTTGTTTTAAATTTTAAGTCATTTTTGGATAATGTACAGGTATAATAATAAAGGGATAGTGAAAAACAATTTAATTAGATATTTTAATATCACACTTGAAAACTTATTCCTTGTTTTCCTAGGTTTGGTGGTTTTTACATATCCAAAACAGGCATTTAACTTTTTGTAGTCAACTAACATCTTATCTACAGTTATGCATGGTCTTGGAACATATCCTTCTTGTAAATACTGAGTAATGTGTCCTATATTGTCATTACTTCTGGTTCTTCTTGCACTTGCATTATCAGAAGGCAATACTTTAAAAAATTGGATGGCTCATAATTTTGTCAAAGAGAGGGAAAGTATTTTGCCCCATAATTGCAAAACAATTTCAATTTTAGATTTATAAGCATGAATTATAATGACAAATCAAATTATTTTTTTCATTTCTTCAGCATTTGTCCATTTATGAACTGTATTAGTAAATTCTTATGAACAAACATCAAGAAAGATAAAAGAACATTGCAATATTTCTTTTTAGCAAAGTCATATGGTTTCAAAATACTGTGTAATGAAGATTTGTTGTTTCCTCAGAAACAAACAGTTCACTCATTGATTTCTGAGTTTAAATAAATGAATTGAGAACACCATAATTGAAACTTCTATTTCACATTCATCGAGTGCTACTATTTTCTCTTTGCATTTAACATATGATTTACCAAACTTTTGACACGTATTCTCTCAGTTTTCTTCTCTTGCCAGTATGTGCAGAAAATGAAAGATCCTGAGTTTCCAACTCAGATAATGAAAGTTAAAATAACAGACAAATAGAACTGCAGAGGTGGTGTTTGTGCATTAAGATTCCTTTTATAACCCCATGAAAGAAAATGCAGAACTCTGAGCAACTCTATAAGACAGGGATCAAGCAACACTGATGACATATCACTGTTGTATTATACTTCTACAGCAACACCATTGAATAAAACTTTGTGTAATGATGTGAATGCCCTATTTTCTGTCCAAAAATGGAAGCCAAGAGTCAGCTGCATGTAGTTGTTCAGCAATTTAAATGTGGTTACTATGATTGAGGAATTAAATTTTAAAGTTTATGTAATTTTAATTAATGTACATTTAAATTTAAATAGCCACACATGTGGCTAGCTGTTACTATATTGAAGAGCACAGCTCTAGATGATTTCACCATACTTCCAATTTCTTATTATATTATTCCTTTTAGTAGAGTTGAGAAAAATTGATGAGTAATATTGAAGAATTCTTAGAATGCTGAAGCAGCAAGAATTTCAAGATATATGAAATATAACACAACTAAAATTCCATCATATATCTTAAATTTATAAAAAAGCCCAATGTTTTCATATCATAATTGTAGGAAGAATGTGTGTTTTAATCTATTAAACAAGTAAATTTTTGTTTTTTGGAGAACTTCTAAGAAAGAATATAAACTATGAAATAGTAATACTTACAAATTGTTAAAACTGTTTCAAAAAGAAATTCAAAACCTAAATTTGAGGCCACTGGACTAAGCATGCAAAGTGTTAAATTTGTGTTTCTTTTTTGGAGGGGACATTATATTTATATATTTAAGAGCCACTTCAGAAGTTTAAGCTGTAATTACAGAGCGGAAGGAAGCTGAATTTTGACTTCCAAAACGCCTTTTCAAATTTGGTATGTGAAGCTTAAAATTTTATAATTTGAGATTTAGTTTTTTGCTTAAGCCAAAGATGATGGAACTGGAGCCCATGGGCTGAGCGTTTTCCGGGTAAATAGAAACTTTACGATGGTATGCAAGCTGCTACTGCGGAGGGATTCCTCGTGCTTTCTACAGAGGCTGCAATGTTCAGTGTCCAAATAATGCCAACAACCTCGGGGAGGGGTTTAAATAGAAACATTTTTCATATTTTCAACACACTATAGACTTGAAAATGTGTATTTGCATTTTTTAAGTGTTCAAGTTCTGAAATCAAGTAACACTAGGTTGGAAATCCAAGCTTCTTTACCTGTATGTCCTCATGCTAGTCAATCTAAACCTTAAAATCCTCATCTAAAAAGGTACCTACTCCATAGATTTTTTTAAAGTATTATATTGGGTAATGCTTTATAAACTTGGACTTACTAGTATTATTATTATTGTAAATATGGGGATAGTAACATGATGCATCTTAGGAATGCAAAGAAACAGCAAATACTTGTGTGATATATTATAGAGTGTGCATATTATACAATGTGAAGGAGAATGGAAAAGCTTTTAGAATATAAACCAGCCACCTCAAAATAGGTGAAAAGAATGTATACAAAGATTGTTTTCTTTGACATTTTGCCTAGGACATATCCAGTCATTCACTGACACTCACTGACAGACACTGGCAAAACTCAAATATGGTAATATCAAGAAAATGAAAACAGTGTTTACAATGCTTTATTTTTCTTTCCATTAACAAAAATTACAAGTGAAAGTCCTCATATTAAATAAGAAATTTAATGGATATAATCAATTATAATTATGTAGCTATTTTAATAGGACTTTTTCAATTTAAATATATTTAAAATTATACTGCTAATGTTTATTATTTTATGTATTATTATTGTTCTTATTCTTTCTCTTATTATTATTTTGGGATTTCATTAGTTATAAAAAGGATATGTAAAGGGACATTTGAAATATTAGATAATGTATGAAATAAATGAAAACAAACCTCATAGTTCATTAAATGGCTTAAATGGCTAAGAAACAGAAAACATTTCCAACTTCGACACTGAATTGTATAGTTTTATGTGAAGTCATTTTATTTGACTTAACCTGCGCCCAGTCTATGAATGTTTTAAATTTGTTAAATAAACATTGACTGCTTAGACCTTTCCATGACAGATATGCACAACTTAAAATAACTTTATAGTAGGTAGTGTGTTCATGTCATTTTTCACCATTTCTTATTGTGTCACCATAGACAAATTTATTTAATAGTGCATTCAATTAGCTGCCTTTAAAATAGCATTAAAAATAAACAGTTTAAAAATGTTTAGAAACACAGGTTCTTATTTTCCATTTTATCCTTTAGAAAATGAAGATAGGGAGAGTTTTTTGATTTTTGTTTTTTTGTATTTTTTTTAAAGTTGAGCCTTCAGAAGTGTCAAAACATCCTATCTCATGTTGAAATTTGACAAGTAGCCTTCCAGATGCCTTTTGCCAAGTAATCTGTCTCCAGTGTTGAAGCTGTCAACTTGTTGAATTTGTTTCTGCCCTCCAAAGCTACTAATAATCCTAGCAACAATGTGGAATCTAAACTATGCATTTTATATCAGTACATCAAACCATTAACATGGGAGGTATTCATTTGATAAAACTCTTCATTCTTAAACATTTTACAGTTATCCTAACAGCTGGCATAAAATGCTAGAGAAATTTCAATAATTTATGCTGATTTGTTAATAAGATAATAAATGAGACATTATAGAGAAATAACACTTAAAATAATGTACTATAGAGCCCACAACTGTAAAAAAAGTATGAATTAAGATTTACAACAATATTGATGCATTTACCAATTTTTTTCACCTACCCTTTTCTACTCTTTAAGATCTTCCTTGTAGCTTAACATTATGAGAAGCATTTTACTTCAAATCTCACCCTGACTCTTTCAGTTTTGCTCACTGCCAAGTATTTCTTCCTGAAAACTTGGTTGTGAGCCTGATGCCTTGTTCACAAACTTGAAATAATTTCTTATTTCCTCTAATACAATGTCTAAACGATTCAGCCTGACATTTAAAGTTTAAAAAATATAAATCCTATAATATTGTTCCAATTACTTTTCCTTAGATAACACAACCTACACTTTCAGTATTTCTAGATGTCTCATAAACAGCCCACATTTTTCTCTAAAAATAAATCCTTTGTTCATAATCCTTTTGTCTGAAATTCCCTCCTTTTCTTTACCTCTATTAAAGAAAATGCTGCCAGTTCAAATACATTTTATTACTTGAATTATTTCAAGTGGCACTTCTCTAGGAAATCTTGCTTTTTTCTGACAAATGTATATGGTCTATTCTTCCAATAGCTCCCATAGTACTTCATCAGGAGACTAGTTGTCTGCAATTTAGAACTTTGCATTATTTTAACTGTATATTATTTATCTTTCTTATTCAGGTCAATTTCCTTTGGGTTACTATTGTGGATCTATAGCACTTGTATAGTAGTAACAGAATATCCTGTTCCTACAGGAACTTAATAAATCTTTGTTGAATAAATGAATGATTGCCACAAAAGTAATTTGTCACCAAAATTAAAAGAACTTTAACACATTGTTGGAATAAAAAGTACCTGATAATTTTGAGGATTATGAAAAGAAAATTGACTTGAAAGAATGTAAATTTGAGTTTTGCTACTACATTACAAAAAGGAAAGACAAATTGGACATCATATAAAAAGTCAGTCTTATTCAGAGGAAATGAATAGCTTATAGGGCTGCAGCTAAAATGATTCTGATATATGAAGCAATTGCTCTTAAATGTGGTGGCCCTTGAGATGTAGATTGAGTTTGATTGGTAGCTTTTTATTTTAGGAAAGTATCCACTCAGAATACTCAGAATATTGTGTTTCTTTCATTTCAGGAACAAACAGAGATATCTGAAAAAAAAAACTATGCTTGCAGTTTTTATGCTACTTTAGTGATTGCCAATTTGTTTTTAAAAAAGGAAGAGTTACATAGATAATGAGGAAATGTAAATATTTTTGAGCAGTGTACTATAGATATTTTTGACCACTTAATTCTTTGTTTTGAGCATTGAAGGCTCTTTAGCAGTATCGTTTTTCTCTACCCAGTAGATACCAGGGGCATCTTCCCTCTCTCCACTTTTAGTAGCAACTAAAATGTTTCCAGACATTACTAAATATTCTTGACAGAAGGAGAAAAGGACAAAATTACCCTTTAATTAAGAACACTATTCAGAGTAAATTCCAAAATGGCTTCATAAAGGTGATTTGGTGCATATATTTTTCTTTAATATTAATCTAAATATCCTGAGATCTTTGTATGGGTGCTTGGGTTCTCCAGAGAACAAAACCAACAGGATGTGTGTGTGTGTGTGTCCGGAAGCTAGAATTTTCACTGAGAGCAATGTTGAATTCTTGAGTCGGAGTTCTTTAGTCTGGAAGACCCAGGAAGGAGTGGGAGGGTACTGTCTTAAAGAAAAATTCCTTTTGATCTCTGGACCCCTCCTTTCTTGGTGTTAAGTCCTCCAATTGATTGAATGAGACCCACCGACACTTAGGAGAGTAATCTCCTATATGTAAAGTCAACTGAGTGTAGATAATAATCCCAGCTATGAAATATATCCACAGTAACAACTAGGCCAGTATTTAACCAAACAACTAGATACCATAACCTAACCAAGTTTACACATGAAATTAACCTTCATAGATTCTAAATAAATTTGTTTTTTTAGAAACCTTTATAAATAAGGTTGCTAGTAGGCAAAGAATCACTACTCTTTTCATCTGCAAAATACCTAAAATTTTCTAAATTTCTCTTGATAGAAAAAACTGCTGTGGAGATATTTTAGTGTTATTCATGGATGAGAGGAATACATGGATGCAAGAGATATATTTTAATGTAATAAGATAAGGGACTGTATTTTAAAATAATATTTTCATCTGTCAAAGAGAAAAACTTGTGAGAGAGCAATGTACGAGAGTGGAAAAGAAAATTTTATGCATAACAGACAGGTTATGCATAAAATTAAGTAACATTGAAAGACAGGTTCTACAACTTACAGATCACTCAGAGCCAAGGCGAATGTTGGATTCCAATTCAAGCATGTAGAGCAAAAGTGGAGTTTGAAGAATGATAGAAGGCATAGAAAAGACATCTGTCCCTACTATAGACTAAGAGAGAATAGGGAACACCAACTTACTAAAGTGCGGTTAAGTTCAAGGGATAAAGTATCAGGCAGCCTAGAATGATTTATTGTTGCGTGACTTGAATGAATCACTCGTCTATGCCTTAACTTCATTTTCTGGAAAATGATGACAACAATATAAGCTGCCTTGTATGGCTTTTGGAAAAAGTTCAATCAGCAGTCTGTATAAAGCACTTACAGCAGTATTGTCTACCAAGGGTTAATTAGTGTTTACTGGTGTAAGGAGGTAGCTATAACAAATAAATTTGAATTTATAGTATATTAGTACACTAGTGTTCCTGACCAATGTCTGGGGGAAAAAAAAACAAGAATTCATTACATATATATTAATTTATTGAAAAAATATTTAATTGAGGGTGAGGAGTCATTCTAGGTTCTGAGGATAAACGAGCAAATGATACAGAAAATTTGCTCTCTGTTCTGAGGTGCATGCATTCTTGAGAATATTCCACACACTTATGAAAACCAACCCCTCATCTTTAGGAGTAGTTTCTAGTGAAACAATGTATAGAAATAAGTACTAACACTGTACCTTGTATATTTTTAGGAATATATAAATGTTTGTTTGGGAGGGCTCATAGGAAATAATTTTTTATGGACAAGAAAATTAAGTATCAAGGTCATATTTTCCATTCAACCAACGATCAATGTAATGTTACAAGAAATGCACACAACTACTGAGTTTCATTATATACCATCTTTTATCACTCAATATTTTAGAAAATATGGAATTATTCAATAAGATAATATTCTATATGACTTTATTGTTGTTTCACTTATTTAGCAGTTTGGTCATAATCCATAATAGGTTGAATGTTACTTTTATATAACCTTAAGTTCTTGTTATATTTCCTTTGATTACAGAATGGTTAAAGTTTTTATTGGTAAACCATTCAATGTAAAGCTTCTTTTTATTCACCTACAAAGCCCTTAGTGATGGTAGTACATTGTTGACCCACTGACACTAAATACTTTAAGAGCTTATGCGTTTAAGATTCTCTATTAGGTGGTTTAATCATAGCTTCCTTGTAGATCTTTTCTCTTTTCCAGAACCTTTGTTAAAGTTATAGAAAATCCATCCCACTGGATCAATATCTTTACTTTGATTCAAATCCTGAATCGGTCAAGTAGAAGATAAGGTGTCCTTACTTCCCAATTTAATAAAGCTTTTAAAATTTTGTTAAGTAGGAAAGAACAATCTTTTGTCCATTAATCTATTAATAGTAATTGTGCTTCCTTCTAAATGAGCTCCAGAATTTGTCAGAAGAAATTATAAGAATTAACACTTCAGGATATAGTGCATGTTCTTTTTACATTTTCGAAGTTCTAAAGATAGATTCCAATATATAATATTCTTTTCCTATATATTTCTTACAGGATAAAACATTATGCTTTAAAAATAACTGCATATTTTGCTTGGTTGCAAGTAATTACTAAAAAAATTATTAGTGGATGAGTAAATATATCCTAAATTTTATATGTTTGCATAAAACTTACTAATCCCCTTGCATTTTGAAAGAAATAGCTAGTACTCACTCATTTGTTCACCCATGAATTCATTGAACATTTAAATATGTCTTAGAACATATAAGACATTTTATTAGCCTCTGAAGAAATACAATTGGCTAGGTTATGATCTTGGCTCTTGAGTGCTCGAAACGTGGTGGATTAAACAGCCATGTTAAAACAAATGATTTTACAAATTGCAATGTTGTATAAAAACAGTGCATATCATAGATTTTGAAATAATTTAAACCTAATTATTTACTCTTCCTTGTTATTCATATTCAATAAATATGGTGTTGCTTGAGTTTGTAAATATTTTAAAACAGACATAGGAATCTATTATGGCTTACATGTTATTTGAGATTAACAGATAGGACAAAGTTAAGTAAAAATGCATAACAGTATTAATAATGCATTGTTTCTAACCCTGTTATTTACAATTACTAAAGTTACTAAAATACTATTACTATTACAATACAATACACTATATCCGTTACTTAAAAAGAGAGCATCATAAACATACCCAAAGTACTAAAACAAAAGGGTCATTCAGTTTTGTGAAGAGGGGGGAAAAGGATTAAATGCAATTCATATGGTTCCTAGATTGGAAGTGTTTCCACAGCAAGACTAGAATTGATATTTGAGTAAACTTTTGTTTAAAAACATTCCCAGTTCATGGAAATATTTTTGAATTTGGAAAACTACAATGCAGAAGATCGTCTATTAATAACTCCCTATAACAAATATAGACATGGAAACAAAACTTTTTAATGATTCTTAGTAGATAACTTGTCAAAAGCATACAGTAAAAGTTTGGAATAATGTAGTATTTACTTTCTTATTAATGTTCATAGCTGAGTTTAAAAAAAGATTGATAGCATATTATATGCATAAGTTTGTTTATATTATAAGATTATTATCATATTATCTATTTTGCTATTACTGAAAAATCCTCTATTCATTATAAGAAAAAATATAAGAAAAAAAATAATACAAAGAAATACATTTACATGGGGATTTCACTAATTAAAATTAGTCTTTTAAAGAAATCCTGGGAGGCAAAGACTCTAAATTAAGTCAACTTTCTAGATGACTACAACCTTATTTTTCTTTGTCTTTTTGTTGGTTGAGATAACTGAGGAAGTATGAGATTTGTAAACCAATGTTTCTAGAAAGTCATTGATATTTTACCAAAATATTTTTACTCTAATAATACTTAATTCCATTATGGATACAATAAAACAACTATTTGATGAAAATTAAATAGGAATTATAATGACAGATATCCTTTATCATGAAGTGAAAAGCCCTCAGTTTCCAAATTTCTTCAAATTAATTTAAAAAAATCTTTGAGATAAAGCTAAGTTTGGGGTAATAATCAAATTTTTATAATATTAGATGTGGGGAAATGTTATTTTTAAAAATGATTTCTTTTTTAAGTATATATTGTTAACATGACATTACAAGAGGAATGTTGACATTTCATGGAAATAGCAAAGAAATTTTGCTGAATATTTAAATAAGTTTCTTGGCAATTGAGTGTTTCTCTGCTAAAATCAAATGATTAGGGAAAAGTAGTTTACAGATTTATAACTAAATTGCCTTTTTTATAATCTTGGAAGCTGTTATCTAATGTTATCTAATGCAGAAAATTTATAACAGGAAGAAATTCAGCAATAGACATTCAATTATATGAATTGTGAGCTACGGGTAAAAGTCAATCAAAGGTTTGTGATATGAATATGTAAGAACAATTATCCGTAGAACAGGCACCAACAAAATTTCAAGTAAACATTTCAGATATTAGCATTCTAAATTGCTGATAAGAAGATATATAAAATTTTAGCTTTCATTCATTTAACAACTTATGTATTAAATACATGCCTTGTATAAAGCATTATGCGAGGCACTGAATATACTGCAGTGATTTTTTTTTTCATTGCACAAGGGTAAAAAGAGAATATACAGTAGAGGTATTTGACCATATTTGTCAGTATTGGATGATTACCCTTATCAAATGACACTGAGTTAAGATTTAAGAGATATCTAAGTGTTATATAAGAAACCTTTCCCCAAAACTGAACATTTCTGATACAATATGTATAAAGGCAAGACAAAATACATTTCATTCAAGGACCTGAAAAAACATCTAATTGCTTAGGAAATTAGAAAGAGGGTGTTAGAAGGCAAGCAAAGGACGGATCATGTAGGATGAAAAGGGCTAATACTAATGTTTTTGTGTTTTATCTTAAGATCCAAGACTATACAAGATTTTAATAAAAAATTAATGTGATAAGATTTATATTTAAAGAAGACAACTTTGTTTAGTTATGTAAGGAAGATTTAGGGGTATTGAAAATGGATACAAGTTGTGGTAAACTAAATAAAAGCAGTGATTATGGAACTATAATAAAGAAATGGGTGTATTTGAAAATTACTTAGTAGATATGATCAATCAGACTTGGTAAGTGTTGGATTATAGAAAAGATGGGGGAATGAGAGGTGTCTGCTATATGCAGCTGGATGTATGGCAGTGATATTTATAGAACTAGAGATCCCTGGAGGAGCAACAGTTGTGTGGAGGTTGGAGATTTTGAGTTCATTTTGGACTTGTCATATTTTCCATGTCTTTGAAACATCCAAGTGGACATGCCAAGTAAATGCTGTATATAAATAATTTTAGCTTGAGGTATTAAGCTATAATACAGGGATATGCATCAGGGATATACATCTAGGAGTGATTGTTGTATTAGTCAGGGTACTCTAGGGAAACAGAATCAATAGGAGATATCTGTAATTAGTATGATATTTTATAAGAGTCTCTCTCATGACCATGGGGATGCACAAATCCAGGATCCCGAGGCAGGCTGCAAACTAGGGACTCTGATGAAAGTCCAGTGAAGGTCCTAGATGAGTTTCTGGGAGAAGTTGGCTGTCCAAAGATGAGCTGTGAAATTCTCTCTGAATGCTGAAATCCCTTCCCCTTTTAAGGCATTCAGCTGATTGGATAAAATGTCACTCATTGCTGATGGCAATCTCCCTGGTTGATCATAGATGTAACCGGCCATCTATGCAGTAAACGCACTGATGAATAAAGTCCATAAATGTTCTAGATTTACAATTATCCCAGTGCTTGCTTGACCAAACAACTGGACACAATTACCTGGCCTAGTTGACACATTAGCCTAACCATCACAATTGGTAGGCAGATAGAAAATGAAGAAATAGATGGAACTATAAGGATGTACAGAAAATTATGTAATTATGTGAGAAGAGATCTTGAATCCCCATAAAGATGATCTCAAGAAGATAAAGAGAAAACAAATAGGTAGAATCTGAGAAAGAGCATCCAGAAAATTGAATTAGTTATGTGTGGGGAAGAGGGAGAGTGGGGTTGAATGGCAGAAAGGGAGTTTGTCAAAGAAACCTAGGGTAAATAATTCTTAGGACAGAGATTAATCAACATTTTAAATATGTCAGAAGTCAAATAAATGAATGTTGAATTATAGTCCCTAGTTTGGGCAACTTAGAAATATTTTGTGGTCTTCTGAAAGGCTTCATAGAAGCACATTTTAAGTATATATCTGCTTGGATATTTGCTTAAAATTGAAATCCCATATGTTTAATCTAATGGGAATACTGAACGTTCCTTCAAGAGATCATTTGTTAAA
>PVKH010036467.1:0-11589 GCA_004027955.1 Chaetophractus vellerosus | reverse complement strand
GGTCATGATTACATAAAACTATGATCTACAGAAACCATATATAATATGTTTATAGTAGGGAGCACTAGTTATCCACCAATATCCATTCTCCATTCTCCCCCTTCTATAATATAATGTCCAAGTTTTAACACAGCTGCCTAGCTAAAAACTACTTTCCCAGCCTCTCTTTCTGCTTGAGATGGCCACATGACTTCAGTTCTAGATAGGAGTGGACATAAGGTATGACACTCTGCACTTCCAGGAATGAATGTGTGCTCTCCAGGCCCTTTTGATTCTTCTTGCTGGCTGACTGGCTGAGCAATGACAACAACTGAAGCAATCACCTTGGAAACAGAAATTGAAGCCACATATTGAGGATGCAGAGGTACCTGACAGCCTTGGATTCTCTCCCTCTGGTCTGTGTTATGTGAAAGAACAATAAACTATTTTTTCTTAAAACCACAATATTTTGGGATTTCTTTTTTACAGCATTAGAGTTCATTCCTTAGTTACTGAATTTTTCAGATAAGTTTCATATGCTTCAGTTAAAAACAGCAGAAAATCAATAAACTTAAAAATGTTCATATACTGAATTTGCATATTTGATACATGCTGTAAGGCCTACAGAATTTTCAACAAAATAATTCTCAAATATAAGCAATAAAATAAAGAGGGCTATGAACTATATAAAAATAGGAAGAAAACGACAAAAATAAGAGAGGTTTTCCATAAGTCCTGTAGTATATTTATTGTCATAAATATCATCCTGTTTCATATAAGTTAATTCATTAAGCAATATATAACAATCCTCATTTTAACCAACTATGTTTGGTCCCATTCAGTCTTCTGCAAAAAAAAAAAAAAATGTCTAGCCCAAAATGTGAATAAAACTGTTACTGAAAATCACTTATCTGTAACATGCATACCTTATATTCCTTCCTATCCAATACTAACCACAAAAAATTTCAGTACCAGGAATCAAATGTTCAAGATCAGTCCATTAATGAGGTTTTAAAGAAAGTATTTAAGGATCCAAATCAGGTTTTGTCATTTACATTTGTTTATCCAAGTATAGAACAAATGATGCTTACAACTTTTTCTAAACAGAGGAAAGAGGTGAGGCCTTTAAAAAAAGCAGTAAAATGCCCTTTTTTTTATTAGTTTACTAATAAATACTTTTGGAGTTATGAAAACATTCTAAAATTGAAGTGATGACAGCACAACTCTCTGATGAAAATGAGAGCCACTGAGAGTACACTTTGAATAGATTGTACAAAGCATGAGACTGTATATAACACAATGAATCCTGTGGTGGGAGATGGATTGTGATTAACAGAACAAATATGAGAACATTCTCTCAGGAACTATAACAAATATATAATACTAATACAAGGTCCTAATAATCAGGTGGCTTAAAGGAAAATATACCAAATATCAGATATGGGCTGTAGTTAATAGTAAGATTTTGACAATGCTCTTTCACATAGTTTGTAACAAATGTTTCACAACAATGCAAAGTGTTGGTGGTGGGGTGATTTATGGGAGACCTGTATGATAATATACATGTTTGTTTTGTAAGTTTACAACTTTTACTATTCACTTATTGTTTATTGAAGTATATAATTTTATGGATGAATTATATACTTCAATAAAAATTTTTTCAATGAAAACAAATAAGAGAAAGAAGAATAAGATAACTCAATTAGCTCTACAAATATAAACATATATACATATTATATATTTATAATTATATATATTCTGCATAAATACATTATATATAAACACATGTAGAGATGTAATAAATGTATTTATATAAATACTAAATATGTGTATATACACACCATACTCCCATATAGACAGATTAGAAAGAAAAATAGTTATCTTATTTCTCTTTCTGCTTATTCAGAGACTGCAAAAGAAAGGAGTGTTTTACTGTTTTTTCAGTATACAGCATGTATAGTTTCAGTGTTTACTATAGTTTTTCATTGTCCTGGCCAAATCGTCCACTAGATTTGATATGTTTGTATATGTGTGTGTGTAGTTATTTTGGAAATTAATTATATGAAACCAGTTTTGAATAAAAATGGCCAAAGTGCTATAGCCATATGTAAAAAAAAAAAAAAAAGAACATTACATAGATACAGTACGAATATACACATACAACAGAATATATGGTTGCAAAGCTGATTTATATAAATTTAAATAAAAACAAATATAAAAATAAATGTAAACAAGATGATATAATATTAATTTAAAAGAAGAAAAAATATCTTGATAGCATCTTTTAAAGGAACAGATGAGTGCTTTCCTAAAATATGCTGGTATAGTGCTGGTCCTTTGACATTATCATCTAAATTTAGTCTTCACTAAATTTATGATGTAGAAATAATCCCATTGTAAAGTTGAGGAAATTGAGGTCCAAGTATTTAAGTGACTTATATGTTCCATGACCACAGGGACCATTTTTGTATTTTTCCAGAATATTGCCAGTGTCTAATCATGCCTGATACATGATAGACATGCAATATATATTGGATGAATGAATGGCTGGATGGCTGGATGGCTGGATGGATGGATATTGCTGCTCAAGGTTAGACAACAAATAAATAATCTGATTTCTATAACTTTAATGTCAGAAACAAAAAAAATTAAAATTAAAAATTAAAAAAAAAAATTTAAAAAAGTCAGAAACCGTTTAAGAACTTCAAAGTATCTAGTTCAATAACCCTCAAAAAATAAAATGCAATCCATTCACCAATCCAAATATTTGACTTCCTACTAAATGCAAGAGTCTGCCAGCCACATCAAGTAACAGCTATGTACAAAGGATATCATTGCCTTTTATTGGCATGTTTTATTCTTTATTCTTGTGTATATTAACTACACAAGACTAATAAAATGAAAGAGTCATTACAAATTAGGGTGTTTTGCAAGATGAAAAGAAGCATCTGAGTAGATACATACAGAATTGAATTTATTTCTAAGAGCAAGGTTGGATCTAAGGAAAATTGTAAGGCCAAGTTGTACTCTTTTTACTTCTAAAGTTCATACTTTTGGTGGTCCCTCAAGGTGCTTTAATGTTAACTCCGATATATTCATGCTGCCCCTGTTTCTCATTTATCAAGGGAGATTGGCACATCTCCACTGCACTAGGAGGCCCTGAATCTGTCACTGAATTGGTGTATAACATTTGGCAGGTTACTTCTCTCTCTGAATTTAAACTGCCTTGAATGTAGAGTTATGAGGATGAATTATACCATTGTTTCCCAAAATTGCCTGATTATAAGAATAGCCTGATTCAATAATCTGAGTCCCTTGATAAAAAATAGATTCCTGAGCCCCATCCTAGCCATACTGGGGAGTGGCGGAGGTAATTTCATTAATTTATTCAGTTGTAGTATATAATCTGAATTAAAGTCATACACATGGCCCTAAAGTAATAGGTTACCAAATCGTTCCAAACCTGAAAAGATAGCTAAATATCATTCCTAAATTATGTACTGCAAAGGCTTTTATGGAGTAAATGGGTTTCTGGTAGCTATTTCAGTCTGTTGGGCCTTATTTTTTCATGTTCAGGATGGTTAATCTCAAGTAAATAGACACTCCTATACTAGGGAGTTCCTTACAAATAAAAATGCAAAGTATATAAGAAATTCCCAACATCTTCTTTAATATTACCACAACTAAACAACTAAACAAGCAGACAATTAAATACATCATTTTCATTAAAAAGTATCTTTCATTTTTTAAAAAATATTTCTAACATAATGGAACAAAATAGTCTTACCTAATCGTAATTCTCCGAAATTACCACATCCAATTTTTTTTCCAACTCTAAAGTTAGGTCCAACCATTAAAACTCCAGAGGATGATGACCCAGTTCCTCGAGCGCTGTGCCCCGATCGACCACTAGGTCGTGCCATTCTATCATCTGATTTGTCCTTGTCTTTCTTTTTATTTTCCATATCAAGTTTGCGGTACTCCACTTTGAATTCTTTAATCAAGACAAGCACAATGAAATAGGGTATTGTGAGAATAGGTACATCACTAGGTAACTGTACCAGGTGGGTAACGTTAACATTCAAATTGCAGTAGGTAGTCAATTAACTGGTTCATGTTCATCCCATTCGTAAAATGATTTTTTTTCTCAGTTGTCTTTTCAGCAAAACATGTCTTCAAAATTATCTCTTCAGTGATGTAAGCTGATATTGATAGAGAGCTAGAATATTAAGAAAAGAAAATTAGTTAACTAAGAGAATTTAAAAAGAGAATATGCTTGGGAAATTAGCTAACATTAAAAAGTTTAGGTAATAAATTATTGCTGATTGTTGATGCCGGCTAAAATCAAACCACAGTAGACTATTAAACAACAGTTACCCTTTATTGCTATACTTTAATATGAAAGAGATCACAGAAACAAAATAAGGAAAAGAAATCAGGGATTTATCAACTAATTAAAAAAAAAAGAAAAAAAGTTATTCAGAGTTCTGTAAACCAATATACATTCACAAACCTAGGCCTTCCAACTTAAAATCATCTCAATGAAAAAAAAACTCAAAAAATTCCAATAAGTCAATCTAATATTTTCAAACTAAAAACAGAAAAACATTTTGCAATTTAATAAAAGACCTTAACAAAAGATATCTTCCTCATGTTCATATACTTAATGATTTTCAAAGTCCTTTCAAAATACATTCTCACTTGGTCTTCATTTATCCCAATTATTTGCTACCCATTAATTATATATGGTAATGAAGCTCAAAACTGATAAAGAACCTTCCTGCTACCCTTCAAGGAAAATAATTCTTATGTCTGTAACCTCTGAACTAGACCTTAAAGAGTAAATGTCATTTCACAAGATTAAGAAATGATGGCAGATATCAACCTTATGAAGTGGAGAAGATAGGTATTAAATTTTCGAATATACAAATGAAAGTGCTAAAGTTCAAAAATAAATGTCAAGGTTTTTGGAGGAGTCTTCCCCATTCATCTTCTCTAGGAATTTCACCCAAACTAAATTCTGTGATAAATCAGCAACCTGAAATAATTTCCCCACTTTTGTTTGAACAATGTAAGTGGGTTCCTGTTCTTCACAACTAAAGAAGCTTTGGCTTTAAAAAGAAAGTCACTAGTAAAGAAATCAGGATCAATATCAAGGACTTCTTATTTCTAGTTAGGAAATAATTTTATTATATAGAGAGACACTAACAAGGGTTTGAAACAAATAGTATTTTCTGATGGATTTACAGCAACCTCCCAAATATGCAATTAGTCCTAACACTCAATCTATTTATGAAGTTTTCTTATTATATTTGCCATACTCCTTTATTTAGCGGATAAAAACGGTGGGCTCCTGTTACCATATCTAAAATTGAATGAGACCTCTGCATCCACTCCTGATAGAGTGACTGATACTGAACTTCCTCTCCTGCTATAAACAACTACAAAACTAGACAAAACATATGCAGCAACTGTTTTCAGTCCTCAACTAACAGGCAGTGCAGGGGGAGGGATAGAGGGATTGAGAGGTGACTGCCATGGAGTGATGAAAATGCAGGACTTTTTAAAATGAGTCCATTGCCAAAACTGAACTTAATTGTATATTATTATATACAATTATACATGACAAGAAATCAATGGAAAGTAAGATATTTATGAGTGGAGAAGAGAGAATAATCAGAATATACCTTTAAATTATGGATTAGTGAGAAATGAAGACGGTTTCTACTTTACTCCAAGTTCAGACCACACAGATAACTGTTCATAAACTGGCACTAGATTTTTTTATTTTAATTTTTTAAAAACTATTTTAAATAAATGAGATTTAAAATATTTCTTATTAAGAGTTTCAAATAGTGCTAGTACTTTCCCTATCATCCTATCACCTTTCACCTATCAATTATTAGAATTCCCTATATGTTATGTTTGTCTATACCAGGTATCAGCAAACTTTAGCCTGCTAGCCAATCCAGTCCACTACCCAGTTTTGTACAGCCTGCAAGCAAAGAGTAGTTTTTGCATTTTCAAATGGTTAGGGAAAAAATAGTATGCTTTGACATGTGAAAATTATATGAAATTCAAATTTTAGTGTCCATAAAGTTTTTTTTAAAGATTTATTTTTTATTTTATTTACTTATCCCCCTCTTGCTGCTTGTGCTTGCTGTGTCCATTTGCTGTGCGTTTTTCTGTGTCTGCTTGTCTCCCTTTGTTGAACCATCTTGCTTCACCAGCTCACCACGCCACGTGGGCCAGCTTGCCTTCACCAGGAGGCCTGGGGAATCGAACCAGCAGCCTCCCATAGGGTAAATGGGAGCCCAACCACTTGAGCCATATCTTCTTCCCCATAAAGTTTTACAGGAATAAAGTCATGCTAATTCATTTACATATTGATGTGAGTGGTTTTTTTCATGCCAGAAGAGCAAAGTTGAATAGTTGATATAGCTCTCTTATCACTTCACATTACTGCTCAGAGCACTACAAATTGCATTGAAAGAGTTATAATTCAACAGTTTAGCACAGCACACATATCACTATACCAAAACATTTTATTTACTTTTTATTACCACTGCATACCTATCATGACAAAAACAGAAAAGAAGAAAAAGTGGACTTTGACTATTATGCTTTTAAGGCACAGTGCAAGTAGATTATGTTATCAAATTAGATGACAAAGTATTGTGTTTATTATGCAAAGACATTATAGCTAAAGCTATATTATTCCCAAATCTCAGGAAAACAATCAGAATGGTTAGCAAATATAAAACAGCAAAATTTATTCACAAAAATAAAAAATGAAAATAAGTTTGTAGACAAAGTAACACTCCAAATAGCACATTTGTTAGTCAAGCAAGGAAACCCATTTACTATTAGTGAATTAATGAAATAGCTTTGACTGCAGTAGCCAAAGAAATGGTCCAGAGAAAATAACTTTGTTTAAAACTATTAGCCTTTCAACGAGAACAGTTGCTCAAAGAGTTGAGAACACTGCAGCAACATCAACTGACAATTAAAAAGCAAGGCAATGTTTTGAGTGGTTTTCCGTGGCTCTTGATGAATCAACAGATGTTACAGATACTGCTCAGTTGTTAATTCAATCAATTGATGCCAAATTTGAAGAGACTGAAGAGTCTGCCTCTATGAATGGTCTGTACAGACCAATAACAGAAAAGAGAATTTTCAAAGAGGTTGGAAAAACACTAACTTGGTTCAATCTGAAGTGGAATCTGCTAAGATGTATTACAAGGGAAAAAAATGTGTGGATCTGAATAAGGCTTGGTTGAACAAATTTACAAAGCTCATGAAAATGGAGGATGCTTAAAAAGTATGGTACTCCATTGTATTATTTAGCAGCAGGTATTCTGCAGACAATACATGAATCCATCTTGTATTAGTGACTCAATAATGTCATCAGTGAATTTCATTCAACTTTGTGCACTTAACCATTGTTAATTCTATGAATATTTGTCAGAAATAACCAAAATAAATTTTAAATGGAAGAGATATAAATATATACAATAAAAAATAAACCAATACAAAAACTAGAAGAAAACAAAGATAAGTTCCTTTAAAAATCAGGAGGAAGGAAAAGCCTATAATTTAAAATCCCAAAACAAAAAAGAAAACTGAAAAAGTTGACTATATATAAAAAAATTCTTGATTGCATAAGCAAAACTGAAACCTAAGAGAAAACATTTACAATTTACAGCTCAAACAATGAGATAATCTTCTCTATATACTTATATACATATAAATGAGGCCAAAATCCAATTTAATAAAGACATAACACAGTTTCCAGAAAAAGAAAGAAAAAAGACTCATGAAAGAAATTAAACATATGTTCAATCTCTCACAAGAGAAATACAGATTTAAATCATTCTTAGATATCTTTTCTTACATATCAGATGGCAAAAAAAAAAAAAAAATCAAAGACTGGCAGCATATCCTCAACAATGCTGTGCATAAACAGTTGAAAGGCTTAAAAGGAGAAGTGATTTCAGCATTTAAGAGAAAGGATTTCCATCTCTACTTCAGACAGACATCATCTCCTAGGGAATGCATGGAGGACCTTCATCAGAGTCCCTGGCTTGCAGCCTGCCCTATGTGCATCCCCACTGCCAATTTCACAAAATCTCATACTATTTATAGATATCTCCTGTCAGTTCTGTTTCTTTAGAGCACCCTGACTAATACACACAAGAATGGCCCACAATGACCCTAGAAGAACAGAAGACCTCAACAAACCAATCACAAGTAAAGAAATTGAAAGTCATCAAAAACCTTCCCAAAGTGAAAAATCCAAGACCAGAATTCACAGATGAATTCTACCAATCATTTAAAGACGATTTAATAGTCACCTTGCTCAAACTCTTCCAAAAAAGTGAACAGGAAGGAATGCTACCAACTCATTCTATGAAGCATCATCACCTTAATACCATAGCCTAATAAAGATATTATGAAAAAAGAAAATTACAGATCAATTTCTCTAAAGAATGTAGATGCAAGAATCCTCAAGAAAAACATGCTAACCAAATCCAAAAACATATTAAAAAATTATACATCACGATCACGTGGGCTCTATACCAAATATGCAAGGATGATTCAACATAAAATCAATCAGAGTAATATACTACATTAATAAGTTGAAGAAGAAAAATCACATGATGATCTCAGATGCAGAAAAGGCATTTGACAAAATACGACATCCTTTCTTGGTAAAAACATTCTGAAAGATAGGACTAGAAGGAAACTTTCTCAATATGATAAAGTACATATATGAAAAACACACAGCTAATATTGTATTCAATGGTGAAAGACTAAAGCTTTCCCACTGAGATCAGGAACAAGATATGAAGGCCCACTGTCTCCACTGTTATTTAATATTGTGCTAGAAGTTCTAGCTAGAGCAATTAAGTAAGAAAAAGAGATAAAAGGCACCCAAATAGGAAAGGAAGAAGTAAAACTTTCACTATTCGCTGATATGATCCTATACTTAGAAAATTCCAAAAAATCCACAACAAAACTACTATAACTAATACTCAATTTCAGCAAAGTGGCGGGATACAAGATTAATGTGCAAAAATCAATAGCATTTCTATACATTACTAATAAGCAATCTGAAGAGGAAGTCAGGAAAAAAATTCCATTTACAATAGTGACGAAAAGAATCAAATATTTACGAATAAACTTAATCAAGGACATAAGTGACATGTATTCAGAAAACCTAGAAAACATCACTAAAAGAAACCAAAACTGATCTAAATAAATGGAAGGACATTCTGTGTTCACAGCACGGAATAGCATTAAGATGTCAATTCTACCCAAAATTATCTACAGATTCAATGCAATCTTGATAAAAGTTCCAAGAGACTTCTTCGTAGAATTGGAAAAGTCAATTGTCAAATTAATTTGGAAAGGTAAGGGCCCCCAAATAGCCAAAAATATCTTTAAAAAAGAAGAATAAAGTCAGAAGACTCTCACTTCTCTAATTGAAAGTATACTATCTAGCTACAGTGGTAAAAACAATGTACTGGCATAAAGATAGACAGATTGACCAATGGAATCAAATCAAGAGTTCAGAAATAGAAACATCTATGGTCAAGTGATTTTTTAATAAGGCTGTCAAACCTGCTCAGGTGGGTCAGAACAGCCTATGCAACAAATCATGCTGGAGAAACTGGATAACTATGTCTAAAAGAAAGAAAGAGGATCCCTATCTCACACCTTATTCAAACATTAACTCAAAATGAATCAAGGACCTAAAGAGAAAACCTAGAACCATAAAACTCCTAGAAGAAAATTTAGGGAAACATCTTGAAGATAAGGTGGTAGGTGGTTGGTGGTTTCTTGGATCTTATACTCAAAGCACAAGAAACAAAAGAAAAAATAGATAAATGGGACTTGCTCAAAATTAAACACTTTTTCGTTTGAAACGATTTTGGTAAGAAGGTAAAAGGGCAGTCAATTCAATGGGAAAATGTCTTCAGAAACCACATATCCAACAAGGGTTTGATTTCCATGTTACATAAAGAGTTCACACAACTTAACAACAGAAAGTCAAGCAACCCAATTAAAAAATGGGCAAAAGACATGAACAGACATTTCTCTAAAGAGGAAATACAAACGGCCAAAAGGCACATCACTAGCTATTAAGGAAATGCAGATCAAAACTACAATGAGTTATCATTTCACACCTTATAGGATATCCATTATTAAAAAAAAAAACACAAAAAACAGAAAACTACAAGTACTGGAGAGGATGTGGGTATCCTTACTGCTGATGGGCATGTAAAATGGTGCAACCTCTGTGGAAGACAGTTCAGCAGTTCCTCAGGAAGCTAAATATAGAACTGCCATATTATCCAGCAATCCTGCTACTAGGAATATGTTCAGAACTGAAAGCAAGGACATGAAAAGATATTTGCACACCGATGTTCATAGTGGCATTACTCACAATTCCTAAAGGTGGAAACAACCTAAGTGCCCATCAACCAATGAATGGATACACAAAATGTGGTACATACATATGATGTAATACTATTCAGCTGTAAGAAGAAATTAACTGGGGAAGCATAAAACAAAATGGAGGAACCTTGAGGACATTACATTAAGTGAAATAAGACAGACATAAAAGGACAAATATTGTATGGCCTCAATGATGTGAACAAAAAACAATGAGTAGACTTATAGAGTTGGACTATGGAGTATGTGTTGGTGGGAGACAGAATGTGGGTTGAGAGGAGCTGATGCTGGATATATGTAGGATGTTTAATAAGGTCAATTGTAAATATGTGGTAATGGATGGAGTTGATGGTAGCACATTATATGAGTGTAACAAACACAGCTGATGTGTTTGCAGCAGAAACACATAGTATAGGGAGGTTAATGTTAGTTGGAAGACAGCTGGAAGATAACCTAGGGACTTTATAACAGTGATTTTGGTGATAGATGAGGACTGTGGTTAATAATATAAATACAGGAATATTCTTCTACTACAAGATGTTAAGAATATGACAATACATGGGTAAAATATAACTAATGTAACTTACAGACTGTAGTTAACAATAATAATGTAATATTTTTGTAGCAAAAGAAAAGAAGGTATTATATCAATGCTAAAGGTAAAAAAAATGGAGTTTAGTTTTGTGAGATATGAATTTTTTTTTCTTCTTCATTTTCTTCATTAACAGGGAGAACTTCATCATGTCATTTGACATTTAACCAATCTGTGAGCATCTGTGTATCTTTCTGAAAAATGGAGGAACAGTTGAGTTTGTTTTAGGGATTGGATGAAATAAAAGTACCTGGACACAGTTCCTAAGGATGTTGAATATCGGCTTGCCATGTGACATGGCTAGGTATATACCCAGAAGAAATGAGAGCAGTGACATGAATAGATATCTGCACACCAGTGTTCATAGTGGTGTTATTCACTGTAGCCCAAAGCTGGAAACAACGCAGGTGTCCATCAACTGATAAATGGATAAACAAATTGCAGTTTATACACATGATGGAGTATTATGCAGCGTTAAGAAGAAATGAAGTCGTGAAGCATGGATGAACTTGGAGGACATTATGTTGAGTGAAGCAAGCTAGACACAAAAGGGCAAATAT
>PVKH010036466.1:0-11587 GCA_004027955.1 Chaetophractus vellerosus | reverse complement strand
CCTGGGGTGGCATCACTCTTCCTGAACAATAGGGCAGAAGGCTGGCCCACTTCATATGCCAGGGCATACTCACCTTTCTGCATACATGGGTGGGCTTGCACTCTTGGCCCAAGAAGATGTCTTCAGTCCAGACCTTAGCTCCCATGGTTCTGCCTTTGAAGTCAATTTTCCTTCAGTCTGTCCCTTTTCTGTCCATTTTAGTCAAGGCTGGCAGTGATAACATTCATACAGATCTTGCCAAAAAAAAAAAAACTGTCCATTTTGCATGTAGAATGCAGGGGTCCCAACCATCAGACAATAGGACTTTTCACAAATTCTTTCTGCATAAATGCATTTTCAATTCTGACTTGCATTGAAATGGATGACTGGTTCCATGTTCAGTTAAATCCTCAAATGGGGCAATGTTCTCTTGGGACTCACTTTCTGGAAGCTCAGAATTTTCCAAACCATCAATTTCTGGTTTCTTTGTGTTCATGAGTTCAGTTCCCAGCTTATTCCTTTACTCTTGCATTTTATTATAAGCTACAAGGAGAAGCCAGGCTGCACTTTACACATTTAGTTTGGAAATCTCCTCAGCTAAATATCCAAACTCATCACTTTCAAATTATGCCTTCCATTTGAAATCAGAACACAATTTTGCCAACTTCTCTGCCACTTTAAAACAATGATCACCTTTCTTCCTGTTTGCAATGATGTATTCATCATTTCTGTTTCAGGCCTCATCAGAAGTACCTGTAGCATCCATAATTCCACCAATAGTCTCTTCAAAGCAATCTAGGCCTTTTCTGTCAAGCATTTCACAATTCTTCTTACATATCCAATCAATAAGCCATTTCCACATTTTTTTGGTATTTGCAATAGCAGCACCCCACTTTTCTGGTACCAAAATCTGTTTTAGATTGCTGCAGGAATGCAATATGCCAGAAATGGGTTGGCTTTACAATGGGAATTTATTAGCTTATAAGCTTACAGTTCTGAGGCCATGAAAATGTCCATATCAAGGCATCATCAGGTGATGTTTTCTCCTAAAAGACCAGCTGCTAGAAATCCTGGACTCCTCTGTCATATGGCAAGGCACATGACAGCATTTGCTGGTCTCTGCCTTCTCTCCCAGGTTTTGTTGCTTTCAGCTTCTTGGATTCCTGGCTTTCTCTCTGCTTCTGAATTCATCCCATTTATAAAGGACTCCAGTAAGAGGATTAAGACCCACCCTGAGTCAGGCCTTACTTAAGTAATCTAATCAAAAGGCCCTTAAGTGAAGTAACCTAATCAAAAGGTCCCATCCAAAATAGGTTTATCCACAGGAATGGACCAGCTTAAGAATATGATTTTCTGGGGTACATAGCCTCAAACTGCCACAGCCAGGACTCTTGCAAAAGGTATGACATTTGTTACATCAGAATCACAGGAAGAGAGGGAAAGGAGGATGTGATTTGAAAAGCATGAAAAGAGAAAATTAAATGACTGAAAATTTCCCTAATTTGGCAAGAGACATAAACTTACAGATTAATGAAGGTAAGGCAATTCCAAACAGGTTATATCCAAAAAGAATAAACCCAAAGAAATTCACCCCCAAGAGAAATCATAATTAAACTTATAAAAACTAAAGACAAAAAAAATATCTTGAAATTAGCCAGAGAAAAAGGATGCGTATAAGGGAAACATAATTTAAATGACAGCAGATTTCTCTTCAGAAACCATGGAGACAAGAAGGAAGTGGAATGGTATTTTTGAAGTGCAGAAAGAAAAGATCTGCCAACCCAGAATCCTTTAGCCTGGGAAAATATCCTTCAGGAATGAAAGGGAAATAAGACCATTCTCAGATGAAGGAAAAGAAAGAGTATTTATACCCAACAGATCAAAACAACAATGCCTTTAAACAGTTCTCTAAACAAAAAAGAAACTAAAATAAGAAACAGGGAGAAAAAAGCATATGGCAAGCAAAAATACTGATAAATACAAGAGCTTTGCTTTTCCTTTTGAATTTTCCAGAATATGTTGATAACTGAAACAAAAATTCTGACACTGTCTAATAAAGTCTAAATCCATGTACAGGAATTGCGTAAGGCAATTACATACAAAATAGAATAAGAGTTTCTGTACTTCACTGAAACTGGTAAATGACACCATTAGACAAATAAACTATGTAAATATAATGTAATGTCTAGAGCAACCACTTCAATCATAACAATATAGGCAGATTGAAAGTAAATGGATAGAAAAAGATATATAATCCAAAAGTTAATAAATGGAAAGCAGGAATGGCTCTAGTAATATCAAATAAATATATAATTCTGAAAATTCCCACAGGCAGAGAGGACATTATATATGAGAAAAGGGTTGATCCTCCAAGAAGACAAAGCAATTATAAATGTTTATGCATTAAACAATAAGGCTAAAAAACATTTGATGCACAAACTGATGGAATTGAAAGTAGAATTATACAAACTGATAATTATAGGTGGAGACTTCAACACCTCTCTCTCAAAAACAGATAAAACAAGTAGGCAGAAACTCAGCAAGGAGATAGAAGAACTAAACACTATCAACCAACAAGGTCTAAATGAGTTCTATAGAACATCTTATTGAACAAAAGCACAATATGTATCTGTTCAAGCACCCACAGATGATAAACAAAGATTAACCATACCCTGATCCATAACATAAACACCTAAATCTTTAAAGTAATTATAATCACAGTGTGTTCTCCTCCACAATGTAATCAAACTGAAAAACGATAACAAGAAAATCTCCCAACTCTCAGAAACTAATCAACACACTTCTGAATAATCTGTGGGTCAAAGATGAAGTCTCAGGGAAATCAACAAATATAATGAAATGAATAAAAGTGAAAATATAACATCAAATTCTGTAGGACACAGTGAAAGCACTGCTGAGAGGGAAAAGTATGGCACTAAATGCATACATTTTACAAATCAATAATCTAAGAGGCTACCTCAAGAACTGAGAAAGGACCAAAGAAACCCAAAGGAAGCAGAAGGAAAGAAAGAATAAAGATAAGAGCAGAAATCAATAGCATTGAGAACAGGAAAAAATAGAGAAAAATCAATAAAACAACAAATGGGTCTTTTGAAAAGATAATTAAAATTTACAAACATCTAAACAGACAGACAAGGAAAAATATAAAGACACAGATTTCAAATATCAGGACTGAAACAAAGGATATCAATATAGAACAAAAGCAGATAAAAGGATAAGAAAAGACTACAAACAACTATACACATAAATTTGACGACTTAAATGGAATGGACTGATTCCTCTGAAAAAACACCACAACTCACCTAATATGAATAGACAATTTAAAGTCCTGTTCCTATTAAGGATATTGAATATTTCGTTTAAAATCTACCCCCCGAAAAAGAAATCTCTAGGCCCAGATGGTTTCACTGGAGAATTATACCAAATATTTAAAGAAGAATTACCACCAATTATATAAAATTTCTTCCATGAACTATGAAGGAGAGAACACTTTCCAATTCATTTAATGAGATTATTTTTCCCTAACACCCAATCCAGAAAAAAGCATACAATAAAAGGAGAAATAGTCTAACATTATTCATGAACATAGGTGCAAAAATCCTTAACAAAATATTGGCAAGTAAAATTCAGTAATATAAAAAAAGAATTACACACCATCACCACGTGGGTCTTATCCCAGGAATGCAAGTCTGGTTCAATATTCAAAATCCATTCAATCCAAACGACTGAAGAAAAACATACACAAGAGCACATCAATTGGTGCAAAAAAGCATTTGACAAAATTGACTACCTATTCGTGACTAAAACAAAACAAAAACTCAGAAAAATAGCAATGGAGGAGAACTTCCTCAATTTGATAAAGAGCATCTGCAAAAAATTCATTAGTCTAGGAGTACAAAACAAACAACAACAAAAACTCAAACTAAAAAGTGAGTTTGGCAAGGTTACAGGACACAAGATAAACAGAAAAATCAATTGTTTTTTTAATATACTAGCAATAATCATGCAGACCCCGAAATTAAAAATACATTATCTTTTTAATTAGTTCAGAAAATAAAATAGGTGTAAATCTAGCAAAATACATACAGGACTTGTATGCTGAAGACAACAGACTGATAAAGAAACTCAAAACAGATATAAATAAATGGATTAGAAGATAACATAAAAAGCATGTCAATTCTCTCCAAATTGATATACACTTTTAACACAATTTCTATAAACATCCTAGCAAGATATTTTATATATATAGGAAAAATTATTTTAAATTTTATATAAAAAGTCAAAGGAACTAGAATAGCTAAAATAAATTTTTAAAAGAAGGATAAAATGGGAGGAATCTATCTACCTGCTTTTATTATTTATTTTATAGCTGCAGTAATCAAGAATATGTAGTATTGAAAAAGACTCATAGATCAATGGAACAAAATAGAGAACTCCAAAATAAACCTACATAAATATGCTTGGCTTATTTTTAATAAAGTTGCAAAAACAATTCAACAGAAGGAGGGGAGATAGCCTTTTCAACAAATGGTGCTAGAGTAATCAGAAATCTACAGAGAGAAAACAAAACAAAACAAAATGCCTTGATGTAACTCTCAAACCTTATACAAAAATTAACCAAAAATGGATCATGAATTTTAAAATATAAAACTATAGAACATCTAGAAGGATAGAAGAAAAAATTTTAGATCTAGAACTAGGCAAAGAAATCTTAGACTATACACACACTCAAAAAACATGATCCATAAGAGGAAAAACTGAAAAATTGGACTTCATGCAAATTAAAAACTCTTCACTCAGTGAAAGACCCTGATCAGGGGATGAAAAGACAGGCTCAGAGTGGAAGAAGCATTTCTAAACCACATAACCAACAAAGGACTGGTATCGAGAATATAAAAAGAACTCTGAAAACTCATCTGTAATAAAAACTAACAATCCAATCATAAAATTGGCAAAAGACATGAAGAGCCATTTCACCGAAAAAGATATATAAATGTCAAATAAGCACCTGAAAAAATGGTCACCATCATTAGGCACCAGGAAAAAGGAATTAAAACCACAGTGAGATTGCGCTACACTCCTCTCAGAGTGGCAAAATAAAAATTAGTGACAACACCAAATTCTTGCAAGGCCACAGAGAAACAGGTCGTTCACACACTGCAGGTGGCACTGCAAAGTGGCGGAAACACTCTGGAAACTGTCCGTTTCTTAGAAAACTAAACGTGCAAACACTGTATGACAGAGCAGTTGCATTCCTCAGCATTGATTCCAGAGAAGTAAAGACTTGCGTTCACACAAACCTGCACATTCACGTTTACTGCAGCTATCGTGGTGATAACCAACGTACTGGGACAACTCAGGCGCTCTCTGGTAAGTGGACTGTCAGACTCACCGTGGCCCATCCAGACCACGCAACACTACTCAGCAACAGTAAGAACGAGCCACTCACACAAAACCACCTGGGTGTCTCTCCAGAGAATGAGGGCATGCAAAAAAGCCCAAGCCTAACATATATAAAAATTCTGTTTATACAACTTTGCTAAAACGGTGAAATTACAGACAGGAACAGCAGATTGGTGGTCTAGCACAGGGGGTGGGAGGGAAGTGGGTGTGGCCATCAGAGAGCAGCGTGCTGCCCCCATGTCCAGGGAAACGCCTGCAGCTGGGCTGTGCCCATGCCAACCTCCTGGCTGTGGGGCCGCACTCGCGCTTTGCAAGATGTCACCGCTGGGGTAAGCCGGGTAAAAGACACACAGATCTCTTCTTACAACTGCATGTGCGTCTACACTCAAATCAAAATATAAAGTGTATTTTAAAAAGCAGCACATCCCCGTATGCACATAGTTTACATTCTAATGGGTGTAACAGACAATTGACCAAATAAATCAGTTAAAATAAGGTAGGTTCTAAGGAAGCAAGTGTGGAGAAGTGATAGTAAATGAAGAGGGAGCATGTAACGGAGAAGGTGACCATGAAGTAAGGGGTTCAGGGAAGTGAAGCAGGGCTGGAGTATCGCAGTGAAGAGGGGACAGCATGGTCAAGCCTTTCGGAAACCAGTGACCTGGGCAAAAGGGATCGAGGCAGACAGCACCGGTGAGGTCAGCGAGGCGGCTGGACTGCGGTCTTAGCACTTCATAGAGCACTGTAAGGTTGGCTCTTCCTCTTAGGGAAATGAGGCAGTTAAATGCAGAGAGGGGCTTCTAATCTAGAATCAGCTTTATCTGGAATCAACTGCAGGTTCCCAGACAAGTCCCCGTCTCTCTAGTGAGGTTAGTTTCCTGTTTGGCACGGGTCCACACACATCCTTACACACTCACCACAGAGCTTCCCCTGTGCCCGAGAATTTGGAGCTAAGGACTTAAAGAACAAAAGCTACTAGGTGAAATACTACATGGGGAGTACCAAGGTGTAGAAGACAGATCTTGTCCAACAGTCTAGTCGATAAAATAATGAAAGTGGGGAGAGTGATAGAGCAGAATGAGGAAGATACGTCAGAAGTATCATCCAACTTTACAGTGGAAGCAAATGGAAGAGAAAAAAGAGACTAATTCTAGCAGATGAAAAAAGCAATTCTTCATGAGGGAGGCCTTCAAGCTGACTCTTAAAACCTAAGCAGAATTCCCCTAGGCATAGACGAGATAAAAGCATATTAAATGTGGAAGATATTTTGCAGAGACAGAAGCTGGAAACACAATTACTTCCTAAAATAAACTGGGCTAATATCAATTTTGTCATACATTTTAGTCAGTTTTGACATTTTCTCTGTAAGAGTAACATGGAGATGTAATAAGGTAAATTAGGTAGAAATAATGACAATTACAAGACATATTACTTTGAAATGTTGCTAGTTTGATAAGAATTAATCTTAAAATCTTTACCTAAGAATAACCATTTTTAGAATGTAAATTATTTTTCAGCCTTGTTTTCCAAAATATTTACCTCAAAGAACAAAATTACAATTCTCAGCAGTATTCATGAGCACAGGCATTTTATGAAATGAGTCTGTATATTGCGGCAGAAATATTCCTGTTTATGAAATTAATTAATACAGCATACCTTGTGATGAGAATATGATTTAATTTTTATTCAATATCTTTAGGAAGTAATTCTAGTGGCAACATATGGATGGGAGCATGGAGACACCACTAATCCTCTTTATGGGATGGACACCAGAAGTTAACAAAAAATACAGTAAGCCGAAAGGACTATAATCCTGCAAAATATAGCGTGGCATTCAAAGTAATTCTTCATAAAATAATTCTCCACTGCCATAGTAATGCAGACTAATGCATTATAAAAAGCAGATACTTTCCCTTTAAATTCACGTGAGAATGAAAACTAAATCTGATCATGTAAAGTTATGTCCAGTATATTTTTTTCAAAAGAGAGAATGGGTTAAGGCCTGGAAACGTGTGCTGAGATATCTTGGGGGAATGTTTTCCATCAAGCTATTTCTGCACATTTTCTGAGCAAGGCACTCACGGTTCTTTGTTCCAGATGATCTTTCCAAGAATGTTTATATAGCAAATAATTTTGGAAAATAGAAATAATGTCTCTTTCCAGAGCAAAGGACAGATTTGTTTACAGCCTTGGAAGATTAGTGACAGTATTCTCTCCAGAGCCAAGGTCCAGCATACAGTGCAACAGACTAAAGATATTAACTACCCCTGCAGGGAGGGCTGGACCTGTTTGCTGACCATCCTGAAAGATCTGGAGTCTGTAAACCCGGGATTCCTCGCCCACGGTGGAAGCCACTGCGTACGTGCAGGTGCTCACTGGCCCGCCACGCCTCTTGCTGGATTGGGGCTCAGGAAACTTGCAGAAGAAAACGCCGATGCTGTGGAGACTGCTAGTGTCATGAGCACTAAAGCCCTTTTTCTCTCACCTTGGAGGCTTTTATCTTCTGCCAGCACCCATGAAATTGTAGCAGGCTACTTAATTAGCTGGCATGTAGGGTAAAATCTCAGACCCTTCTTAGTTCTTCACGAGATGATGATTTCTACCTTGATCTTGTGTTTTTCTTTTTGTCTTTTTTCATTGTACTATCACACTTACAATAATTTTTCAACACATTGAAAGTCCTCAAATTGAAGAAATATTCCCTCAGATTTCTCTGTCAGCCAGAATATTAGTAACAGTGCCCAGCATGATACTGCTCTAGAAATGGGAAGGTTAAAGACAGGCAAAATTTAATGTATACAATTTCCTTTTCCTTTTATGATGCTGAAGGAGCTGAGGGCTTTGTTCTGAGAACAAGCCTACTAATGGGAGTGGAGAGCCCTGAGGAGAAACCAAAGACCTGCTCACCAGAGGTTGGTATAATCTTTTTTTTGTTTGTTTTGGTGCTTAATGGCATATTAATAAAGGGAGCAGAGTCCTTGCTTGTATTTCCACTGTTAAATCTGCTGATAAACAGCATGTGGTTAAGAGTCACTAATCCTTTTCTTTAAAATTAAAAAATCAGTCTTACATTAAGTTCTATCTTATTTATCTATACTGCCATGAAAACACATTCACAAAGAAACCCAGATTAGAAATTCTCCATTCCTATACATTTTTAAAAATAGTAGCATTTAGAATTTTCCCAGTTTAGGAGATTAAACATATACATCTAATTTTGATCTCACCTGTAAAATTACAATAAAGATAGTGTTTTTAAAGGACAAAACTCAAAACAGGGAGAATGGAAAAGCAGAGAACAGCAATAAAATTCTGGAAATTGGAATGCAGGTTGATGTGTCTAAACTAGAGGTCAGGAAAAATGAAAAACAAACAGAAAAAAAGCATACAAAAAAACCACAACCCAAATTGTACCAGAGAATGCTCAAAAGTCTTAGGAAATGAGGGTATCAGGTACTCCCAGAACAGGAGGTAAGTTGGGTCTAAAATAAACGCAAACGTTTGGAAAGCGGCCGAGGAGCCAGCTCCCCAGTGCCCCTTCCCCGCAGCACGCCACGGGAGACAGCGCTGCCTCTCCTGGGCTGGCACCCGGCAGTGACAGCTGCGCTTGGGCCCCGTGCCCCATTCAGCTCACTCAGCGCTGGCAGCCGGACTCTACCCATCCCGGCAAGAACACCCACAGAAAAGTAAGAGTATCAAACCAAAGGAGATTTCTATTTAAAAACAAGAAAATGGATTTGGAAAGTCCTTAGGCAAACTCAAATGGCATCTGTAGTAGCAAAAATGAAGAGTGAAAAGAAGGATTGAAAGATAAAGTTGAGGAAATGCCTCAGCAAGTGGAGCTAAAATATAGAGAGAAAATTGTGGAGAAAAGTTGAGAAAGCATAGGGATTGCCCAAGAATTGAGGACCTGATTAAGAAATTTCTTGAAATAGAGAAAAAAGAAACAGGAGGGGACACCACCAGAAGGGACAGCCCATTCTGGTCCAGCAGTGTGTTTCCAGGGAATCACTGGAAGCTGCCAGAAGCCCTGTCCTTGCATTGCTTTAAGCTCAAGACACTGGTCTTGAGAATATGCCAGTGAGTTTGTGTCCTTCTTTTCTCCAGTGCCTGTAATTAAAAACACTCCTTTAATCCCAAAGAAATGCTCTAGTATATGCCCTGTGTCTTGGTTTCCCAGCTGCTATGACAAATACCAGCGACTGGGTGGGCTTAGCCACAGGAATTTCTTGGCGTGCACTTCCAGAGGCTGGCAGGCTGGCTTCCTCTTTGGGTCGGTAGCTTTCTGGCTGCCGGTGACCCTTGGGTTCCTTGGCTTTCTTGTCACATGGCCACGTCCTCTCCGTTCTCTTCTGGTTCTGTTGCCTTGGCTTCCGGCTCCGTCTGTGGTTTTCTTCCATAACTCCCCCAGTAATAGGATTGAGACATATCCTGAATCCTGATTCAGTTGGCCACCCTTTAGCTAAAAATAACACCTTCAAAAGGCCTATTAACAACGGGTTCATGCCCACAGGAGTGCATCAAGATTAAGAACATGCTCTTTTTCTGGGCACATAACTCTCACACACCACGGTAAGTTGAGAAGTAAACCACATGCAGTCGACAACCCAGCTGCATGCAGCGGACATTAGAGCACGGAGAGAGGTTTGCAGTGTGCTGGGTCACGTGTCCCACAAGACTGCACTCCGACGCGGAAGGGCTTCACATCTCTCAGGGAAGCCGAAGGCCGAGAGACCCAAACATCTGACTTTCCTTCTGCGGGTGTGGTAATTTGTCACTTCCTTACAAAGTTAAATTTGTGATTGCTACTCAGTTTTTCACAACAAAACAATAATTGGGGGGTAAAACTACATTGTACATAAAACTGTAAAGAAAAGCAAGGGGATGATGGGCTTTGGTTCCTGTTGCCTCTGGGAGTGGGAGGGCAGGCTGCTTCACAGCTGGTGGTGGCCGCATAGAAGTGCCCACATTAGTCTGTGTGTGTGAGTCAGTCCACAATATGACAATGGGAAAACAACACCCACCTTCTGCCTTTGTTACAGTCAAGAAGGTGAATGAGGCTGTACTGAAATATGCCCACTTTCATTTTTTATAGGAGTCCATCATCAAGGATTTGAAGGATGCAGGGATAGTCATTCCCACCACATCCCCATTCAACTCTCCTATTCGGCCTGTGTAGGAAACAGATGGATCTTGGAGGATGACAGTGAATTACCATACACTAAACCAGGTGGTGACTCCGAAAACAGCTGCTGTTCCAGATGTGGTATCATCGCTTGAGCAAATCAACACATCCCCTGGCACCTGATATGCAGCTATTGATCTGACAAATGCTTTTTATTCTCAATTGTCCTCAGTAAGGACCACCAGAAACAGTTGACCTTCAGCTGGCAAGGCCAGCAGTATACCTTCACTGTCCTGCCTCAGGGGTATATCAACTCTCCAGCCCTATGTCAGGGACCTTGATCAACTCTCCCTCCCAGAAGATATCACACTAGTTCATTATATTGATTATCTCATGTTGACTGGACCTAGTGAACAAGAAGTAGCAACTACTCTACATTTATTAGTAAGACGTTTGCATGCCAGAGGATGGGAGATAAATTCAACAAACATTCAGGCCCCTTCCACCTCAGTGAAATTTCTAGGAGTCCAGTGGTATGGGGCACGTCGAGATAACCCTTCTAATGTGAAAGATAAGTGGTTGTGTCTGGTCCGTTCTACAACCAAAAAAAGAGGCACATGCCTAGTTGGCCTCTTTGGATTTTGGACACAACATATTCCTCATTTGGGTGTGCTACTCTGGCCCATTTATCAAGTAACCAGAAAAGCTTCCAGTTTTCAGTGGGGACAAGAACAAGAGGAGGCTCTGTGACAGGCCCAGGCTGCTGTGCTAGCTGCACTGCCACTTGGGCCATATGACCCAGAAGATCCAATTGTGCTGCAAGTATCAGTGGCAAATAGAGATGCCATCTGGAGCCTTTGGCAGGACCCTACAGGAGAATCACAGCACAGACCTTTAGGATTTTGGAGTAAAGCCCTGCCATCCTCTGCAGATAACTACTCCCCTTTTGAGAAACAGCTTTTGGCTTGCTACTAGGCCTTAGTAGAGACAGAACGCTTAACCATGGGCCATCAAGTTACCATGAGACCTGAGTTGCCTATCATGAGCTGGGTATTGTCTGAC
>PVKH010036465.1:0-11585 GCA_004027955.1 Chaetophractus vellerosus | reverse complement strand
AGGATCGACACCTATTTATACCCTGGGACCAACCTACTTAGATGATAATGTCAAGAGAGAAAACGCATCCTTGTACCTAGGTAAGGCTTTCCTGTCCCTGAAATTTCAGGTACTGTTAGGTATGGTTGAATCACACTGAAACTTGCTTTTCTTCCTCAAATCAAAAGGAACCATTGTTTTCACCTTTTCTTTGATAGTATAAATATTAAGGTTCACTTTAGTGTTAGCCTTGGTGTGGTGTGTTTTGGGTTGGGGGGAGAATCAGTTAGTTGGGAGTTCTTTGAACTAAATTTCACAATTCACACTTGTCTTTTCCCAAGCAATGCAAAGTTTTACCCACAGAATAGTGCTCCTCTCACTTGTTGTCCACCTTTGCAAAAGCTCTAATTTATTAAGTTTATTTTCTAATAGCTGCCCATCTAGAAGCATTCAGGTAGGTACAGAAGAAACTACTGTGGAGTGAATTTTTGGATTATTATTTGCTTTGATCTGCTGCTTCTCATTCCTGTCCCTAACACCAGGGATAATAGTCAGATTACATAAAACATACTTTCTTGCCCCACATCTGTATTTCTTACATGTTACCTGCATCACTATTAAAAAACAACTTGAGTGATAGCAAATGCCTAAGTTGTCTTTATGCAGAAACAAAATCACAAGTTTAAAGGTTTATCCAAAGCCATTTTTATTGCCAGCTGGAGACCCTCAGTTAATCAGTGCCAGTGGGTGATTGGTTAATTTTTGGATGTGAGGCTAGGCAGACATGGCTACTGGTAGGACATTTACTGCCTAGGATTCTGCCCCTTAAAACTGAACTTCTAAAGGATGGATTCAAACTCTTGAAAAGGCTGAAAAGCAGTCCTGCCCGATGAGATCTTTGTTTTTCTGTGTTCTTTACTAGAGTCCAGCTAAAACAAATGAAGGATTTTACTGTATTTAATAAAAACTCAGAATGGTAAAATAAATGGATACTAACTAGATTTAGCAATTTATTTAGCCATGTGCTGATGGGATCCTTGGTGTGGGAATTACAGGGTTTTCAAAGGACTCTCTAAGTGATCCCAAATGGAAGAGGCAGTGCTTCCTCTTTGGTGCAGATAGTGACCCCAGAATTTGCTATAAGGGGTATTTAGCCTTTTATATTCCACAGTAATTGACCCAGACGCAGTAGACAAGAATTCACTATTTTTATATTTGTAAAAGAAAGAAACTTCTACTTAGTGCAGAGAGGAATAGCTTACTTATTATCTTGCCTCTGTATTTTCTAACAATTTTTTCTGAGACCTTTTCAAATATACAGAAAGTTGAAGGACTTGTATAATGAAAACCACTGTAGCTACCACCTAGACCCAATAATTGCTCATTTTGTCATACTTAATATGTGTATTTTCATGGGTGGTCTAAACCATTCAAAAGTAATTGCAGATAGTGCTAGACTTTAAATGCTTCAGCCTGCATCCTCTGAAAATAAGGACATTCTTTTCTCTAACTACAGGAGCATTAACATCCTAAGAACATTAATAAGCATTCCCCCATACCATCAAATATCAAGTCCATATTCAGATTTCTTCAGTTGTCTCTCAGAAGCCTTTTATAGCCATGTATTTCAAACCAGGAGCCAAATCAAGGTTCATTCATACGTTGCATTTGACTCTATAAACGGCCTTTATAGCCATTTATAATCTTTTATAAACAAATCTATAATTTAAAAAACCATTTTACTCTTTTACAAAGCCACAACTCTTCCTTTTCCATGATGTAGACTTTTTGAATATTCAAGGCTAGTTGATGTGTAGCCTCTTCCACATTCTGGATTGTTCTGATTATTTCTTCAGGGTTCCACCTACCTTGTTCCTCCCTGCCTTTTATTAATGACACATTGGACGTTCAGTCTAAAGGCTTAATTGGATTCAGACTAAACATTTTGGGCTAGACTACTTCATAGGTGATGCTGTGTGCTTTATACGCCACCGCATCTGGCTTGGTGTTAGTGATGCCAAGTTTAGTCACTTGTTTGGGTGATGGCCAAGTCTTTCCATTGTTAAGATACGTTTCCCCCTTTGAAGTAATCTTACGAGTGACACCTTGACACTGTAAATATCCTAATTGCTTTTCCTCTTCTTGCTGATCTTTGCCTCCTTGAACTTTAAAAACTTGGCTCTTCATCTCACTTCTAGGTACCATTGACAAGAGTTTGCTACATCAGAAACACAAGGCAGAACTTAATGTGAGAATATGCATGAGGAAAGTGCTGAGAGTTACCTTTTTTGATAGTGGTTGTCCCCCAAGAAGAAAAACAGCAAGCATGTATTAAGTGCATGTTCTGTGCTAAGGCCTAGTGCTAGTTTGGGGAAGATAAAAAATGAGACATAGTCCCAGGCCTTGAGGAGCATTCAATATAATCAAGAAATATCGTTTATTCAAAGGATGTGTGTGTGTGTGAAGTGACATGTGCAAGGGTAAAGTTAGATGGAAATGGTAGTGTGCTTTTCTCTTTTGTGTTTTAAAATAGATGTTGGCTAAAAATTGGTTTTCGAAAATATTTTATTTTATTTTATTATTTTTTTAAAGATTTATTTATTTTATTACATATCTCCCCTTCCCCCCCCGCTGCGGCAGTGCGCCGAGACTGGTCACTGTGCAGGCGCGGCTTTCCCCGCTTGTGGGCGGCTTCTGCTTCCATTCACAGCCGGCTTTCAGTTCGCGGGTGGCTGGCTGCGCTCCATTCGCGGGCAACCTGCCCTGCCTGTGGCGGCTTTTGCCCTGTCCACGGCAGCTTTTTGCCCTGCCCATGGCGGCTTGCCATTCTCAAGGCGGTCTGCCCGCTAGGAGAGGTCCCCGGGAACTGAACCTGGGGCCTCCCATGTGGTATGCCGGCGTCCTATCCACTGGGCTATCGAGCCGGCCCCCAAAAACATTTTAATGAATGCCTTAGGACATATTCTTTAGGAAACCCTAGAATTCCGCTTCGTATTAAATGGGCCTCAATAAAAGCTTCAGTGTTTTGAGTACCAGGAATTTTGCATCTGCTCTTTTATTTAACCTTCTCAATGACCCTGTGGGATAGGTCTTATTTTCCCTGTAATAGGGATGTGTAAACTGAGGCTAGGCAAGGTTAGGTGACTGGCTGAAGGGCACATAGCAGGTCAAAGGAAAGCCAGGTCTCCCACCCAGAGCTTTGGGCCTCCCTCCGTGCTGCATGGGCTTTTGCGAGGAGGCTTTCAGCCAATTAATTCCAAAGGCTGTGCCAACTTCAGAGTTTTGAGGATGGTGCAGAAGAATGCAGAACTGGCCTAAAGGGACCAAAACATATCAAAACAAGATGATTCTCTAAACTTGATAAAGTAGGTTTTATAGGCTACCTCTGCAAATATAAGCAGAGAAACGACCCTCTTCTTAGAACTTAGATGAACAATGATAATCAAGTATGATGAGAGATTTTTCCAAATAGCTGGTTAAAATATCTGTTTTTTTTTTCACAAAACTGTTCTTCTAGATTTCCCTTTTCCACCCTCCTTACTCTTCCTATCAGTCTTTCTAACTTCTCATTAAAACGACAGAGGGGAAAAAAATCAGGTAACAGGTTAGCAATTGCAGGCAGGAACAAATATTTGAATTAATGTTAAAGCCATTGAAGTGAAATGTAATTGTATATCTTAATCTTTTGAAAGTTCTATGTTAGCATTCTGGCAGCTTTAAATATAGAAGAAATGTGTCATGGATGAGATATAGCAGCCCTTATACCCGCTAAATGCCCTAACTCTGTCTGCAAGGAGAGAGATTCAGTGTTGACCTGGAGCATAGAGGAAGCTTTGTAGGCCTTAATAAGAAGTGAGGTTAGCAGCCAGACCATTATTTGTAATTGTATCTCAAGGAGAGAGAGAAAATGGGATCCTTTGTGGGCAAGAAATTCATGAACCAACAGGGAAAGGAGAAAGACTGGCTAACCATATGGGAAAGGGGAAAAAGGAAGCATTTCTGGAATAAAAAGCCACAACTCCTATCGGGGTGATATTCAGTATTAACTGATGATTGGCATGGCCTGGCCCCCAGCCAGACAGTGTGGGTGCCTGCCAGCCACCTCCTGGGGGCGTTCCACTGTCATCCCTGGCTTCACACACACACAGAAGGGCTGGCATCAGTGCCATGCCTTAGAGAGAGCACTGAACGGAGCAGGCAGAGGATCTGCATTTTATATTGCTGGTCGTGGGACTTTAGACAAATCCCTGAACTTCTCCCCCTCTGTTTCCACAGGAGATTATTACAGTCGACCAGAAGGGATCACGTTGTGTGCAAATGTTCTGCAAACTCTAAGGGGAGGCACAAATGACAGATGCCCTTGCTCTGTCAAAGCAGAATTCAAACTCTAAGATACCAGAGTGGGAAGAGTGGGGAGTGAGAGAGACTTTTCTTTTCCTGAGCGTAGATGCTCTCAAACCTATCTTTTTTATAATTGGAAAAGGAAGTCACACCTTAGAAACATTGTACAAAAAAGTCTTGATCAGTGTTTCAGTGAGATTATATGCTGATTAATTAAATTTTCTGATAACCAAGTTTTTATCACCAGAATTTTCTGTGGGAAATCTTTTTTTTTTTTTTTAAACTTTATATTTTGAAATAATTTCAACCTTATAGGACAGTTGCAAAAATAATACAAAACCCATATGGAGAACTCCAACATACCCCCATCCAGATACGCAGATCCACCAACTTTTAACATTTTGCCACATTTGACATATTGTTCTATTTATCCGCCATCTATCTATGTATCTGTGTATCTGTCTATCCTCTAAACATTTGAGAGTAAGTTGTATACATCATGTGCATGGCAACCTTTGATGACCACCTGTCCTTAATGAAACTACATTTTTGGTAGTGTAATGTAAGGAAAACGCTTTTGATGTTTGAGAGGCATATGGTGTCTGAGTTTCAACACTTAGGTCTTCATTTGCCCACATAGACTGTGGCAGGAAGTTTGGTGAACAGGAACATCCTAGGACATATTGAAGTTATTTAAAAATAAATCCCTGGTGGCTTATTCTCTTTTTTTTTTTTTTTTTTGACAGTTCGTCAATTTTCTAAAAGTGGAGTGAGCTTGGAAATTGTTCTATTTCATTATGATTTTATAGTAATATAAAGATTATATATGCATGTGTACATGTGACTGTATATGTACATACATATCTATAGGATTTCATAGGAATATAAACAGTAGGAGATACACATGTGTATCTTCCAGATCAGTGTTCTCTGGAACCATATCAGCATATGGCTTTAAGAAGTTAGGGGTAGGGCTGGCTGTATAGCCCAGTGGATAGGGCACCGGTTTACCACATGGGAGGCCCTGGGTTCGGTCCCCGGGGTCTCTCTGGATAGGCGGACCACTTGAGAAGACAAAAGCCGCCATGGGTGGGGCGAAAGCCGCCACGGGTGGAGCAGAGTGGAGCCACCTGCAAGTGGAGGAGGCTGCCCGCGAGTGAGCAAGGCCACCGCTCACTGGTGAAGCTGACTTGGCGCGTCACCGCGGGGGGGAGGGGAGACAAAAAGCAGAAAATAAAAAATAAATTTTAACAACAAAAAAAAGAAGTTAGGGGTTTCTTTGTCTCAAGCAGTAAGATGCCTGGGGTGGGCAGTCAAGGGCTGGCACAGCCTTGCTTTGTGCAGTGCGGGTCCCTTCTTTACTCCTGCTCGGCTGTCTTTGCAGTGACCGCCGCCTGAGGCATGCTCCTCTCAGAAGGAGAACGTGAAGAGGCAGCTCTGCCTACTCATGCATGCCTATTGGCCAGAAGCAAGCCTCCTGGCTGATTCTAGTGAACATGACTTTTTGGGGAGGCAGGTTTTAAGTTTCCTAGTTTGTAAGGGAGAGGAAGCCAAGTGAGATATGGGGGGAGTGAATACAGAGTGGGTCCCCAGTCCTATCTAACACCCCTGTCAGGTTTTACTTTTTGCCTTAGTAGCCAGGAAATTCAGAACTTTTTTTTTAAACCAGTATTGATAACTATTGAGGGTGTCTTGTAGCATTCATTTTCCCCATCTTTATGCTGAGATTTTGCAGGGGCCCAAAATATGTAGCAACTGGAGCTCCGAGTTAATTGAGAAATAAGACCAAGGTTGTAACCACATTGGGGACAAAACATCACTTTTTAAAAATATCACTATAAATCACAGAATTAAATAGAGTGTTGGACCCCAAACAGTGTAGCCGCCTTAGGTCTCCCCATGTTGGGTGTGTTGGGGGTCTTCCTAGGTGAGGCTTATGACACAAAAGAATTGCCCTCCTCCTATGCACACGCACTCAAAGCAAAAAGGAGGAGTGGAGCTGAGTGTCCCAGTTCATTCTCAAATTCATCCATCACATTAACCCTCTTCTCCTTTCCTGGGGATGAGCAGGCCATGGGAGATGGTGGAGGCTCGAATATCACAGCAGGGGAGCTCACTCCGTGGGCAGGAAACACTTCCTTCCCTGAGGCTTACTTCTGGCTTTTGTCTGCTTTGATTTTCCCGGTTTTCTGTACCATGTGTTTACCTTCGTGAGCCACATAAAATCCTTTTTGGAAGTTTGCTCTGTACAAATCACACACACACACACACACACACACATACACACACAAAACAAAAAGACACCTCTCCAATGAAATCTAATATGAGGGAGAATGATGATTGAGAGATTTGAGGAAATGATTTGAGGACACACTGTGATGTGAGAGGACAGAGCATCTGGGCCCCAGGGGGTGGGGGCTGTCAGAGAGCTCACCAGTTTTCCATATACCTGGGATAGTTAAGCTGGGTCAGAACAGGTGTATCTTTCTACCCTCAGCAGTTACCAAATTTATGTCAGCTGTGGGGTGGTTGCTTTTACCCTCTAAGACATTAGTCACAGATGCTGAGAAACCAACAACCTCAGGGTCTGACTGAAAAGCAAAGTGGCTCCCTGCCTATTGTGGAAGACAGGTGGGCGCACGTTGATTTATTCAGCCCACCTGCAAATACAGAGAGCAGCCATTTTAGTAGCATTTGTAAAACAGCTCTCAAGCATGGTTTTATTGCTGTCTTCCTTCACGTTGCTATGAATTCTGATATCTCTGTGGTCTGAAACAGGCCTTCTCAAACTTTAACGTGCAGATGCGATGGTACATTTTTGTGTCAACTTGACTACGTTATGGTGTCTAATCGTTTGGCCCAATACTGGCTGTGTCGTTACTGTGCAGGTATTTCGTAGATTGGAGTAGCATCTACAATCAGCTCAGTAAAGGAGATTACCCTCAAAATCTGGCTGGACCCCATCCAGTCAGTTGGAGGTTTTATCAGCAAGAACTGCCTCAGGACTTCAACATCAACTCTTACTAGAATTTCCAGCCTGCCAGTTTCCTTTAAGGAATTCAGACTCAAGACTTCAACATCACCTTTATTGGAATCTATAGCCTGTGGCCTGCCCTATGGAATTCGAATCTGCCAGCCCCACAATTATGTGAGCCAGTTCCTTACAATTTTCTTTGTTTCTCTGACTGAAACAGTGTGTGGAGCAGCTGGGGATCTTTTTCAAATGCAGATTCTGCTTCTGTAAGTCTGGGGTGGGGCCTAAGATTCTGCATTTTTAACATGCTCTCAGGCCAGGCCAACGCTTGTCCTAGAACCACATTTTGAGCAGCAAGGGTCTAAAGACCAGTACTCTTTGGCCCTTTTCACTGGTGGGAAGTCTCTCGGGCTTGCGGTTGGAGCCACTGTTAGTAAAATCAGCTGCTGCGGCTGGCAGTTCTATTTCATCAGGAAAAACTTCTCAATTTATTCCTTTCATGAAAGTCGGATGTCAGTTTTGGGTGTTTCATAAGTGTGGCTACTTCTTAGAATTCCACCGCTGTGTGATGATGTGAACACTGCAAAATTCAATGAGGTGGCCTGGGACAAATGGTGTTAATTGTGATTTTAACCAAAAGGAAGCACTGCTTTCTCTATTCTTCTCACCACCCAGGAGCTCTGTGCTGATGGGTTTCTCTCTGGAGCAGGGGTTCTTTTTTTTTTTTTTTTTTTTAAAGATTTATTTTTTTTTAATTTATTACAATCCCCCCCTTTCTGCTTGTTCTTGCTGTGTTCATTTTTGCGTTCTTTGTCTGCTTGTCTCCCCCCGCTGCGGCGAACCGCCGAGTCAGCTCACCACGCAGTGGCCTGCCTGATCGTGGTGGCTTGCCCTGCCCACGGCGGCTTGCTTCTTAAGGCAGTCTGCCAGCTCGAGGAGGCCCCGGGAACCAAACCCGGGACCTCCTATGTGGTAAACCGGCGCCCTACTAATTGGGCTACAGCCAGCCCCCTGGAGCAGGGGTTCTTAACAAGGGGTCAGTGAGCGTAAATTGAAATTCAAAACATTGTTCTTGTGGGCAAATGTGGGTGTGATATATTTATTAAATAATACACAGTACAGTGTGGACTTAGGGGTCCATGGTTTCCACCTGACTGGCAAAGGGGTCCTTGGAACAAAAAAGGTTAAGAACCCCTACTCTGGAGGAATTCTAGGTGCCAGAGCTAAGTGTGTGAGCTGTGCAACCCCCTAAGTGAGCTCACCGTATAAGGCCATTGGTGGGTGAAAAGCGAGCAAACCCATGCATTCAGCTCTGCTTTTTGCTTTTCTAGACAATCCAGAAATGTTAGCAGTGGATTAGGAGTTTGGAGAGACAGACAAATGTAAGATCAAGGTGTATTGGAGAGTAAGGATCCAAGTTTTTTCCCTCGCAAGGGGTGATCAGACTGAAAAAGGGGCACGCTATGTGGTCGGCTGAAGTTATACTGGCAAATAGTATTCAAGCTAAGATGTGTCCTAGAGATCATCTCATTCAGCTGCATTTGTCAAAGTGATAATTTGACAGGTGAAGAAACCCAGACTCCAAAAGGTGAAAGGATTTGCCCAGGTCATGTGGCCAACATGATCATCAACCTGTATGTATTAAGAAAAATCATTTACTACATAAATGGAAATTTTGAAAAGTCCAAGTCCTGGGATGGTGGAATAACTCCTCCCCTCCCTCTGCAACATTCTAGCACGTGTTGTTTCGTGTGTGTCTGTACTTGAACTCTGAGAAATTTTTTCAAGTGAGGAATTTTAAGTGATTCCTTTGAAGTGTAATTTTTTTTTTTTTAAAGATTTATTTATTTTATTACATATCTCCCCTTCCCCCCGTTGCAGCGATGCGCCGAGACTTGGTCACTGCGTAGGCGCGGCTATCCCCGCTTGTGGGCGGCTTCTGCTTCTATTCACGGCTAGCTCTTGCTTCAGTTCGCGGGTGGCTGGCTGCGCTCCATTTGCAGGCGACCTGCCCTGCCCGTGGCGGCTTTTGCCCTGTCCGTGGCAGCTTTTTGCCCTGCCCACGGCGGCTCTGGCCCACCCATGGCGGCTTGCCGTTCTCAAGGTGTTCTGCCCGCTCGGAGAGGTCCCCGGGAACCGAACCCGGGGCCTCCCATGTGGTATCCCAGCACGCTCTTTATCCACTGAGCTATCTAGCCGGGGCCTGAAGTGTAATTTTTAAAAGAAGGCATAGGGATTTGGAGAAAGAAAAATGGAGGCAAAGTAGATTTTGGAGAAGGCATTTTAGGAATGAAGCCTCCAGAGAGAGAAGCGAGGGTGAAGAAGTATACCTGGGCCTTTGAGTGGTTCTGTTGGGGAGTTTTGGGGGTGGGGAAGGAATGGAAGTATTTGGAAATAGACTGTGGGTCTGCGTCTGTGTGTTCTGCCTGGGGGAGCCAGTGCTCCCCCCACCCCTGTGTTTTGGGTTTCCCTTTGCTAGAGAAGAGGAGATGGAGATTCCACAGCTGCCCGACGCTCCTCTGCAAAAACTGCTCGTGGTACTCAGATGTTTCATGTTCTGAACCAGTTCCCTATGGAAAACCGCGTGGTTTACAGGTCATTTCATTTCTCAGCTGGGGGATGGCTTTGTCTCCCAGGAGACGTTTGGCAATGTCTGCAGACAGTTTTGGTTGTCACACTTGGGGGGCGGGGGGGAAGGTTTGCCACTGGCCTCTAGTGGGTAGAGGCCAAGGATGCTGCTAGACATCCTACAGTGCACAGGACAGCCTCCCAGCAAAGAATTATCCAGTTGCCAGTACTGCTACTCTGAACTTTTTCCATCCTATGCATTCAGGTTTCACTGTGTATCTTGAGTTCCTTCTATCTTAGAAATGGAAGTAGAAATTTCCGGGTAATAGAACCAGAAAAGCATTGGACATTGGGTGGAGGACACTCAGGAAAAATGTCTGTGTGAATAGGGAGGCCTTCTAGCAAGCAAAAGATGGGAAATAGAAATTAATCTTACAGTACCTATTGCTACATCATTGCTGAGTAGATACCATAAATCTATATTATGCTGTGCTGTTAGGAGAATATAGTATATACCATGGTGAGCTGTAGTAGATTATTTTTAGAGGGTGTGAAAATATGAAGGCTTTCCTGATTTCCATTGTGACTTCAGCTCCTATCATCTTTTAAAAAAATGTAACCGTGGAGATATTCTGGACCATACCCTTGGAGTTGGGAATACTGTAACTCTTGGAGAAGGAATGTTGTATTTGTGTGTGTGTATGTGCTGTGGGGAGTGGTATGACAACTTCCCCCCAATATACGAACTCTGATTTAGTGGTGTCTTTGGAAAAAGAAAATATGGAGATGAGGAATTCTAGAAAAATAGTGATTTCTCTTAAAAATAAATGTTTAATTGACAAAAAAAAAAAAACCTTCGATGTGACTTCATATTTGGGGGTTGTCAAGGGCTATTTTTAACAGCTAATATTTTTGAGTAAATATATGCCAAGTACTGTGTCTTATTTTATCCTCAAAACAACTCTGTGGGGCTGTTACCTTTGTTTTCCGCATTTAATAGACGTGGGAAATTGAGGCTCATCGAGGTTAAATATGTGCTCAAGGTCATCTAAAGAGTGGCAGAGTCAAGATTCAAGGCCTTGGTCCAAAGCCTGAGCTCTTAACAGTGCCGTTATGGAGCCCTGTTGTGACTTTGAGTTTCTTCGTTTCATCTGCAAAGGAGATGGGGAGGTAAGGCTAGTGATTTCTGAGCATCCAGTTGCCCCTTATCTCCCTTTGGTTCTGTGCCTTGTTCACTTTTGACCTGATAAAGTCTTTTTCTGGAACTTGGGACTTGGGTCACAGCACTTGGGCCATCCGAAGCCTGTCTCTCAGCCCTTCCTCCACCCCATGATGGCTTGAGTGACGTTGCCATGTGACAGCTGTCCTTGGGGAATCAAGGCATTCTTTTTAGACAGCTGTGTATTATCTGATGGTAAATTCAGAAGTCTACTTCCCCTCTTGGGAGTTGTGATTGCTCGTGAAACTGTCACTCTGTAAAAACCGCTAATCCCGGTTACCCAATATAACCTAGAAAGTGCAGGTGCAGGTTACTCTTGCTTAAAAGTCAAAAGCATATTCTTGTAATTAATATTCTCAGCAGGATGAAATTACATAATTTGCAAATGTCTGATATTGTACAGTTCCTGGCTTTCTAGCATGTGGGAGTTCTTAGCTGTAATAATTTCAGTAATAATTTTGGTCTTGTCCAGGTGTTTTCCTTTTTTTATTATGCTAGACAGAA
>PVKH010036464.1:0-11588 GCA_004027955.1 Chaetophractus vellerosus | reverse complement strand
ATTAGTTGCAAATCTGGTCAGTCTTACCGCAAACACAAAAATATTTTTCATTCACTTTTCCAAAAACATTAAAGTGCTCTTTTTTCACATAATGCTTCAGGCTCTGTATTAATTTCAAACCTTAGCCCCTGCTAGTCTTTCTACTGACATTTCCTCTCCATCGTCAATTACATTTTTACCATTTAACTAAATTCTCCTGTATGTGTCAGCTTTTTCTTGGTCATGGTCATCCTGAGATGGTAAGTTTTCTTTCTATATATTTTCTCAACACCCTGCACTGACATGTTATCATGGGCCTTTATGGCATGGTAACGGCATCTTTAATAACATGTATCATCCACTTTAAGTGGAAATGAAGGGTTTTGTATCGCAAAGGTTAGTGCATTTGCTCTGAATATTAAGTTCTCACTAATTTTGTGTTGAAGGAATGAATGAGGTGCAGTTATCCACGAATGTCTATGTGACATGTGGAAAGGATTTCAAAACAATAATTCACTTTAGAAATTCTCTAGCTATGAGACACAGGGAATTGTATTAGGAGCTATGAATAACAATCAGTCCTCCAAGCTGTAGATTTGAGAAGAATTTTAATCTTCCCAATCAGTTTGCAAAATCTTGGAAGAAGGAAAATCACTTCTTCAGTTTTTACACAAATAACTTGCTTTATAGAACTTATTTTTCTTAAGAACTAGGATAGATGAGATAAAGCACATGATGTTGTGTGATAGAAAACCGAAAAATTGGTGATGTAAAATAGTGACCAGAGGATGTAGAAGAACATGTATAATTAAGGCTGTATGCAGAAAAAAGTAATGGCAAAAGCAGTAGTAGTATTGTATCAATAATAGTAAAGTCTTTGCCATTCTCAAAATAGCTCAGGAAGATGTACCATGTATGAATCCAAAGATTAAACTGAGAAAGAAGGAGGGTAAAAGAAAAAGCAAGAGAAAATTAAAACACAGTAGCAGAATTAAAGGCCACACTATTTATAATAAAGAGCAGGATTAATGCTAAAAAAATATAGTCAGTTATAAGAACTCAAAAATTAAAATTTCCTCCAAGGACAAATGTATAGATTATGTAAGAAAAATAATAGAAACATAGAATCAAGAAAGGAGATAAAGCATGTGGATAACTGATATTTTGAAAGAAAGAGCAGAATATTGCTAGAACACCAAAAATAAGCATATACATTAATGAACAAATAATAATTAAATAAAAGAATATGTTCTTAGGTTGGTACACTCTATTATAAATTTAAAAAGATTCCATGTAATTAATTGCAAACAGGAATACTTGTCAACATCTCCCAACACAAAGTTTTAAAATCTAATGACAAAAGGTAAAAGAATCACCTACAACACACATACACACTCGCTCCAGTGTCTGTAGGCAGTTTGTTAACAAAAAACAAAAACAAAATAAAAACAGATTGTCTATAACGTAACAGGAAAATCCCAACTAGCTATGATTCCTCTTCAGCAAATTGAAGACAAACCTGAAGACAATGGAGGAATGAACAAGTGCCAAAATTTTAGCATCCAATGCTGTAACTGATGTGTGAAGGCAAGAATATAGTTTTTTTCAGATATGCCCAGAAATTACATTATTCAATATTATTCCTGAATCATTTCATAAAATGTAAAATATGTGAATGAAAGATGAGACAATTAACTGGTCAAAAATAAAGTCATGATTTTAATAGACTTTCAATGAACATTAAATCTATACAAATTAAACACAATGAAATAACTAGTCCAAATTTGTTCATGACATAAAAAAACAAAATTTATGTAAATTCTTGAGAGTAAAGGTATGTTGTTACATTAATGTAATAATAATTCAGGTCTGAAATGAATTTTTTAATAACAATGATCAAAATGTGAGGATAGGAAGGCAGTGGAGTTAAGGAAAACTCTGTGACTCATCTTGTGTAGAGCAGGCAGGACTGACTAAAATATTGCTATTTTCATGACTAGGAAAACTAAAGAAATGGTTGCTTTTGGAAAATGGAAGTATAAATATTAATAAAGTTGAAACTGGAGTGTTTTAGTTTGCTAAATGCTGTCAAATCAATATGCCAGAAATGAGTTGGCTTTTACAATGGGGATTTATTAGGTTAAAAGCTTACAGTTCTGAGGCTGTAAAAGTGTCCAAATCCAGCATCCTCAAAGATGCGTTCTTCCTAAGCTGCAGCTGTGAGTGATCAAACACATGACAGCATCATCAGAAGATCTGCAGCTGTGGGCAGTCAGACTTATGCTGGCATCCACTTGCCTCTCCCCTCTCCTCCAGACCTTCGTGCTTTCAGCTTCTGGCTTCAGTGGCCTCCTCTCAGCTTCTGTGTTCTGTTAATTTCAACTTCTGGCTCCCAGGGCCTTCCCTCTCAGCTTCTAGGTTCCTCTGTGTCTCTGAGGCTTTTCTGCAGCCTCTTATTCTTCTATTTATAAAGGGCTCCAGTAAGAGTCTTGAGAGCCACCCTGGGTCATGCAATCTAATCAAAGGCCCTTAACTGAAGTAATTTAATCAAACTTCCCACCTACAATAGGTGTACATGTACATGGATAGATTAGCTTTAAGAACAGGATTCTCTAGGGTGCTCAAAAGACTCCAACTGCCACACAGAGTGAACAGTTGGTAAGGTACTAGGGACTACAAAAGATTTAAAAGTATAATAGAGATAACATATAGGGAAAACATGGAGATAATTAAAAACATAAAAAGAATGAAACAAAATGACTGTTAGGGACTTTTTAAGCAACCATCTGCCAGATCTCACCTACCCCCAACTCTTTCTCCGGGGAAGTCACAGCACATGGTTAGCTGCCATCCTCCAGCCATCTGCTACCCTCACTTCCTTTTGTATTGTGTGCTGTTCCACAACCTGGGGGCTATGTTACGTCTAATGAAAAGGCATGGCGGTACCTTAAGCCCAGAAACCAGGAACCAGCAGCCCCAGATGCTTATCAGAACAGGAATTCTCAGTGGCAGGGTCCCCTCTCCCTGAAGTGGATAAAAGCCACACAGTATAGGTTGGTCTCTCTTCCCTGGCACAAGTGGGGCATGCCCCAACCTGGAGCACCCTGGGAAACTGGCCACGATGGGACTTCTTCCCCTGTTCTTTTGGATTCTTTGTGCTGTGTAAGTGACGAGAAGGTTATTTACCCTTTCTAGACTCTTGATTCTGTAAAGATAGTAAAAGGATCATTTGCTTAAAATTTCCATTGTACCCCGAAACTGTGATACTGCAATGCACTGTTATAGCACCCACAACGGCAAGAGCTCAAGCATGTTAATAATGGCAGTTCATGAAATGAAATAAATGCTTCTTCTAAAAGGCAGACCCCCCAGTCAGTGAAAATAACACAGCTCTAAATTTTTATAGTGAAAATAAAAGCTTACATTTAAAAGGGGGTATACTAAGCAAAAATATTGAATCATAATATTTATATTAGAGAAAATAATCAAATTCTCAAAAGATGAAACATTTTATATCAATTCAATGGAAAGTTGGCAGTGAAGATGCCATTATCATTGAGCTTATTGAAGTAAATGCCATTAAGCAAAATGTATAAAGTATAAATCTATAAAATCACAGACAGCAACAGACAAAAATGGTAGATGCAGAATGTAATATTCTAATATTGAATATTTTTATCACAACCAATGTGAATTTATTTCAAGAATGCAAGGTTGGTTCAAAATTGAAAAAGAAAATATTTAATATCTTTAATGAAATACGTAAAAATAAAAAAAAATACAGTGAATCATAATAATATAATTAAAGATTTATTTAGAAAATAAACCTTCATTAAATACCCTTGTGCTAAGTACTGAGCTGAGTTTGGAAGATATATTAATAGGTATATAGATATTAATTTATTTCTACATGTCATATCATTTATAATTCAATCAGAAATGTTATCTTAATTACTAATATCCCTGGAATATCTACCAAAAATTGATCATGTAGGGACAAGCTAAAACAATACATACCTCAAATGTATAAATTATACAGACCCCATTTTATGAATAAGAATGCAGCAAAAAATAACAGATTTAAAATTGAAAACCCTTATATGAGACTATAACATATAAAACTTTTAATAACAACCAAAGGTACTATTCAAGGACAATACACATCCTTAAAAGTTTTAAGTAATAAATTATAGGAAATAAAAATAATAAAAAAGGATTTCAGGGGCCAGTTTTTAAAATAATAATAATATTCTAGGAAGGTATAAGTAAGAAATTAATAGGGTAAAATTAATAGAAAAAGCAATAATTAATAAATTATAGAGATACTACTTGAAAAAAATCTATATCACTCTGTAGGCCAAACAATTTAAAAAATATGAGAACAATTATCTAACATTACAAATGAGAATGATCATAAAGCCACAGGTGTAGATACTTTAACAATTGTAAATTACCATGTTGGGTGACTCTGTGCTGAATACATTAAAATGTGCAATTTTCTTAGAAAAACTTAAATTACCAAAGCAATTCAAGACATATAAAATGGGAATAGAAATTAAAAGGAAATTTAGTTAAAAAATGAAAGTCAAGAATTACCTCTAAAATAGAAGCATGCCTATTTTCTTCATGAATGAATTTTATAAAAATTCCAATGATCAAGCAATGTGTGTGCATAGAGCGAAGACCATATACAATTTTTTAAAATGTCTTCATTTTTTTAAAGGAAAGACACATTGCAATTGCATTAAAACCTGAAAAATTACTTGTACAAAAAGTCTTTCAAACCATCTTATTTGCTATTGTAAAGCAGTCCATGATTGGATTGGGTTTATTGCATAGGTTTGTTACATAGGTGGCAGACTAGTTCAACATTAGAAAGTATATGAATATAATTCAAAAATCATTGTCATATAAGGCAAATTTATATGAAATGTGGGTTTAAGTAAATTCATCACTCCTTTCTGCCAATATTTAGTAAACTGGGGAGAAAAGAATACATCCTTAGCATGACTATGCTAACAATATGAAGCCAATTATCAACACTATATTTAATAATAGTGTATGAAAACAGCATTTACAAGATCAGCTCTATAGAAACTATTTCTAAAAGATGTAAATATATGTTCTATGGGGAGAAAAAAGAAAAAAAATCTATGTTCAAATATATGTGAGAAATATTTTATACCTATTCTCAGAGAGTCTGTGTTCATATGTGTGTGTGTAAAAGGAGCTAAGAAGCCCTGTAATAAAATAACCCTATTTACCTTTGTTTAACTGAACATTGCCAGAGCAGTTTGGACAACAGCCATCTTTGGAGCAGGAGGCATATTAAAATGCTGTAAAACACTTCAGGTTACCATTTTCAGAATTTCAAGACACAGGGAAAATTAACCAAAGCCAGGAAAAAGAAAGGAGTTTCATAAACACAAGGATTGATTACATTTTTTCACTTATGGAGATTCTAATGGAAGAATGGAGGGAAAGGAGGAAGGAAGGAAGAAAGGGAGGAAGGGGGGAAGAAAGGAAAGAAATTAAATGGTTCATTATTAGAAAAAAGAAAGAATTAACAGTTAAAGATTTATAGGATTGCCTTACTAGTAAACGTAGTTGCATCAACCAAAAACTTTTGAACCAGGAAGTTTAATAAAATAGCCAGTTATAAAGTCATAATATAAAATATATTATCTTTTTTATAATTCCAGAAAATATTAGTTAGAAATTATAATTGGGAAAAGAACCATTCAAAACAAGAACAAAAAGTATAATACATCTAAGAATACATTTCACAAATAAGTATGGCTTACATGTTTAAAATAAAGTACAAAACTATATTGAAATTTATTTAAAAATGTATAGATGGATTCAATCCATGTTTGCTGGATGAGTAATCAATCTGAATATTGTAAAGAAGCGAATTCTCTGCAAATAAACCTATACTGTTGTTTCAATCAAAATAACTGTTTCTTTCTTGTATTTAAATCAATGTTTTCAAATAAATATGAAAAATAATTTTCTAACCCTCACTCAGAAAAGTTTAAGTGGTAGAATAGCTAAGAAATCATGAAAAAGAAAGGTGAGTTAAAACTGATTTTTATGCTACCAGATTTTAAAATGCTTACAAATCTACAGCTAAAATTTAAATTCTGTAATTATAAGTGAAGAGGCATATATATAAATGAACTAAGGTTGGGGGTCCAGAAACAAGCCAAGCATATAGTATAAGGATGTTGTGGAAGATAATTACTATGTACCACATTTAAAGGTATGTTTATATCATACCATTGGTCATGATTAAAAACGATTAGAAAAAAAATACCAGGACAGGTAAGGACTTGGGAGAAAGTTAACTGCTAGAGAGGAATGTAAAATTGTAATAAACTTTCTGGATTGTTCATTAACAGATAACAAAAACGTTCAATTTGTATATAGCCCTTGGGGTCTGGCTTCTCTCTTCTATCTCTTTCAACCAATGTAAAATTTTATTTCTAGTAAGTCATCCTAAGAAAATAATCATAAACTTCAAAAAGATGTATTCCTAAGGATGTTAATCTCAGAGTGGCAGAAACTTGTATATATGAAAAAGAAAAAGAAAAGGAAAGAAACTAAATGTCCAAAGGTAGGAGTTTGGTTTAAAAAGAATTATGTTCCAGAGATACAATAGAAATGTAGGTATTATTAAGATTGAGGGCATAGATATATATTTGGTAGATTGCAATATATACTAAATTTTTAAAGTACAAAAACTTATATAAATAACTATAACACTATCACTCTAACAACTAGATCTAGAACTTTATAACTATAACTATAAAAATAGTTAAATGGCATGTTAACCAAAATTTACCACTGGGGCATGTATAGCAAGGACCAACCATGTATATACACAGCATATGATCACATATTTTACTAGCAAAACCATTTCAAAGAGACGCATAGACATATGGAAGACTACTCATTAAATAATTAGTTTTTACCTGTCACTGATGGAAATATGATAATTTTAATTTTGTTGTAGTTTTTTTTTTCCATTTCGTGTGTAGTTTTAAATATCTGTGTTATATAGGTGTTATTCAATTCCTAAAAATGTAGTAACAGTAATAAAACAAAGAAATTATCTAGTCCTTACTTTTAAAAAGGAACTAAGTTGTTTGTCAGGATAAAACAGATTTTGAGTGAAAGAACCCTCAACTGGAATTAAGGTTTTTTAGTATCCAGAAGACTTTCTGTTAGTGGTTCCAAATTCTTCCTCATTGACCCAAGAAGCACAGGCGTTGTCTCAAAGATCCCTAAGACAGAAAGGAGAGGAAGGAACGATTATGCTGTCACCTTCTCAACCTTACTACTTGCCCTTGTGCCTGCTTTACATACCAAGTGTTCATCTAAGATTGCGTCTCAGGAAAGGTATCTTTTTCTCTCAACAGTTTGAACCTCTTTTATTATAACACAGATTTAAAATTTCTAAGTTATGTTTTCCTCTCCTTTTTTTTTTTATTTTTTATATTTTGCATTTAGTTAGCTAGATAATGAGGATGTACTCTCTAGATTTTTGGCCACTCACTTCTCCTCTCAAGCATTTAAGCCCCCTGGAACCTTAGAATTTGAACTCCTCCTTTCCATCTAAAGTCTTATTCAATTGGGATTTTCTCCTGCCTTTTCGAAGCCTCTTGCCATGTGTAAAGCCCCATGGCCTTGTATCTGTCAAAGAGAAGTCATCAAATTCCTAGTGAAAGTCTCTGCTTTGCCAGGGTCATTAGCTGGAAACCTTACTCTCTTTCTAATAAAAGGGAGGCATTTTCCTTATTGGTTTTGCTCTCTTCTGCCATATATACATGGCCTGGTGCAATATGCTTTTAAAGCCACTCAAGTTCACTTTGCAGAAATCTGTTTTCCTGATTTGTGTCTTACAACATATTTTGCTTAGGTTGAAGCTTATGACATTCTTTGTTATTGCATAGGGAAGTGAAGTCAATCGTATATTTAATTAGAATGAAATTTAGCTATAATAAATTGTAAAATGTGTCCAGACTATTAGATTTTGAACATTATCTCAGACCCAGGACCTTTTGTTCACTGTTGCTTCAGGTGGTAGTCTTGTAAAGAGACTTCCTTGTACTGGAATGGGTTTGGTGAAATGGAGCTGTATTTGACATGCATTGCCTTTTTACTGCAGGGGTTTGGCAGAGGAGGTTTCAGTCTGAACCATTAAAAAAAAATCTTATAAAACAAATGGTTAATAATAATAAACTACCCAGTGCAATCCAAACATATTAGAAGTTAAATAGTGTAATGTTTGCAAATTAGATTTATATGCAGTACACTTATGAAAAATAATAATAAATAATATTAAAAATGCATAAAATAATTTCTGTAATCTGTCAAATGCCAACTATTAGGGTGTTTGTCATTTCTATTGAATTGACTTTTTTTCCCATTTCTGTTTTGTAACATAATATAAGGAGCTACAGGAGAAAAATATCTATTTGCAGGGATATGGGAAAATATGTAATTTTCCCCTCAGTAAAAGAACGATAGAGAAGTTTATTTTTCTGAACAAATTTTACATGTAGCATCACCTTAGTGTCATAAAAAGAATGTTTAAAAATGGAAATATACAAACATGTATTTTGTTCTGTTTCACAGTGAAAATTTTTGACTTGTGCTCAAAAAGAATAAAATGCATAATTTTATGTGAGCAGTAGTCCTAAGTTTTATTTTAAGGTAGGCATCTAACATTAAATTTATAATTGAGGTAAAAAATGTATTTCTCATTTTGAGGTATTTATACAGCCTTGTGAGGCTTAGAAAAAAATACTGATGTCACAGCTTGTAGAAAAATATAATTATTTCACCAATTCTACTCCTCTGATTTTCTCCCTCTCTTTTTCACAGCTTTGTCCATTTTGTCTGCTTGGAAAAATAAGCCCGAGAGCATGAATACACAAAGAAGAGATAAAATGTCACCTCCAGAGCTCTCATCAAAGGCAACCTCAAACTAAATATTCTAACAAAAGGTAAATGAACAATGAACTAAAACATGGTAACAGACATGTAATGAGCTACAGAAAAAATAAATCAATAATTGTGCTGGAGATTTGTGGAAATTATACTGCCCCAAATCCTACCAAGAGGCAATTTTGCTGCAGTATTTTGAGAACAGAGCTCTCCTATGGGACCCGGCTGCAGAGGACATTTTAGTGGGAGGAAGAGAGCAATGGGAAGAAGAGTATGACTCATGTTCAGCATCTCAAGTGGAGGATAGAGTGCAAGTATTGAATAATGAAACAAAGGCAAGATATTCAGCATGCCAAGAAGGTTACTGTTAGAGAGCTGTTAGAATTATTTAAAAAGGTTAGTCTATGAATAAACATGCTTCATCAAGGTCTCTTACACATGCAAAGAGAGATGCTAATGAATAATAAAAGAGTAATGGGGACTGGCAAGGAAATTAATGTTAATCTTATCCAAAGCAGATACAAATTAATATTGGAGCAACATTTTTGTAATCACTTCTCAAGGCAAAAATTCAATTAATGTGACTGAATCAATATTTCAAATCTTAGTCCCCTGAAAGTGTACTTGTTTCTCGTCATATAAGCCTGTCCTTCTCTTTGAACGGCTGTGGCTCATCTTGTCACTACTTGGGGAGACTTCTAAATGGGATACTTGGGAGAAATTGGGACCAGTTCTGTAAACCACAGTGCTATGAAGCAAAATTGCCTTCGGGCAGGTTTCAGTTAGGAAGTTCAGTTTAAAGAACGGTAATTACTCTGTAGAAAATAGATATGTAAGCCCAGAACAGTTTGTCTTGCTTCATTATGTTATTTTCTAGTATACACACAAGCACACATATAATATTTGGTGGAAGAAAGCTGCCTGTGATTTCTGGCAAGTGCACATTATTATGTTCATGTTTACAGTCACAGAATAAGTATTGATAGCATAACTATATTTATCATGCTTATATTGTACTATATTATATATTTGATGTGCCTGTACACATTATACCAATTCATAGCTTATATAGATATTTAAATGACATCATATCAAATGTATCAGCAGCAAGAATAACAAAGGAAATGCTGGTTCTTTCTACCACTGAAAATTAATTATGTAAATTAAAGTTGAAATAGATTTCCAGGTCTGCGCTAAATTTTCACCGGCTTTGGTAACAAAAGGGAAAATGAATATTTTCCTAGGAATTAGTAATATATCTCCTATTTCTTTTTCTTTTCCTCTAGTGATTTATTTTATCTCATATCCTTTTCTTTTGTTGGTAGTCACTAGATACATTTTGTGTAGTGAGTTATTCCTCTGCTTCAGCATACAATATAAATGCCTGTCATAGTTTGTTAAAGGTGTCAGAGACTTAGAAAAAGTTTATGAAACTAAATGGACTCCTCGAATAAGTGTTTTGCAGCTGTGCAGAATGTGTTGTTTATGTTGTAATGCCCTGACAGGTTTATATAATAAGAGGTGTTAACACCATCAATACTATGATAGATTGGGCTTGTTTGAAGCATAGTGCTGTAGATGAATAGGCTTGCATGCTGTTGTTTGCAAAACCAAATGACGATCCAAACCGAGTCACCCTATTAAAATAAATGTCTGGACAATCTCACTTCTGTACTTTTAATAGACAGTGTATCATTCCCATAATGAAAGAAACATGAAATGGTTTCCATACTGAATGAGTTCCCTGGAGGTGCTGGGATTTGTCTCATTATATAAAGCTTTCCCATCACCATTGCAATTCCTCCTCTATCTTTGCTTCTCATTCGAGTGGAGAATTTTCTGTCAACAGCTTTAGCCCGGCTAAACCTGCATAACACAGAAGAGGGATATGCTGGAGATAAGATTACTCTTTTCCATTTATGTAGAAAATTATACCCAGTATTCCTGCCTGAAAAGGATTACTCTTTGATGTAGACAGCATTCTGCACTCTCATTAAAAAAGCCAATCTACAATTTTATTTTATTTTATTTTTTAAGGAAGTTGGCTGTGGCAGGAACGACTATCTGAAATTTCACGCTGTTAAATTCACCAGGGGGAGAAAATCACCACTTGTATATTCTCCTCAGATGCCTTTGGTAACTAACAGCCCAACACGGTGCTGATAGCTTCCCATGGCCGGCAATCCTACCACCTGCCTCAACAATTTTGACCGGAAGAGGAAGGTTAATACGATGGAATGAAATGAACTTTGTCAAGTAATAGTAAAGTTCAGTTACTAACTGACAAGCCCAAGGATTTTCTGAGAAATGTTGATACTGTGGTCGACGGTTCTCCTTGAGTTTGTGCTGCTCTCTTCACTTCAGTTCACCTGTCGTCTTTGGGGTCAGCTGTCATCTCAAGGCAGACTTCTTTCCTCTAGTTCTACCATGTTCCTTTATATCATACTCAAAACCATAATAACTAATTTTTGGATACATAAATGCTATCAATTGATATAATCTGATTGACAAAAAAGCCCTATTGTGTAATTTTATGTTCATTTTTCAAATGAGAAAAGTGTGACTTAGAGAGGGTTTCTAACTTGTTTAAGATCACATTTAATAACAAAGAAGTAAGATCCAAACTCACGTTTGGATGTAGTGCCAAGGCTTTTAAC
>PVKH010036463.1:0-11583 GCA_004027955.1 Chaetophractus vellerosus | reverse complement strand
ACAGGCCATTGTATATCTTGTCATAACTTGCAAAATTGTGCAGGAGAGAGTGTAAACTATGATCCACGCTTAGTGACAATGCTTCAAAATGTGTTTATCAATTGTAACAAATGTACCACACTAATGAAGGATGTTGTTAATGTGGGAAAATGTGGGAGGGGTAGGGCATGGGGTATATGGGAATCCCCTATATTTTTTATGTAACATTTATGTAATCTAAGCATCTTTAAAAAAATAATAAAAAAGTATATTAAAAATGGTTTGAACTTTACAGTCTTGTGCGTTATCATATAAATTTTGGAATTGGCTGTTGTTTTATGCATTAAAGCATATTTGTGTTTTGATTTGGAGTGTATTGAATCAATATATTAATTTAGGTATATCTTCCATTTGTTTAGGATTTCTTTAATATCTCTCAGCAATATTTTCCTATTTTCAGTGTACCGGTCTTGCACATACTTGGCTATATTTATTTCTAAGTATTTCATGGTTTTTGATTCTTATTGTTGGTAATATTGTTTTCTAAATTTAATTTTTCTTTCAAATTGTTTATTTGTTTTTTACTGATTTTTGTATGTTGATTTTATCTCTTACAAACTCTTAAGCCCATTTTTCAGTTCTAGTAGCTTTTTTTTTGTATTCCTTAGGGTTTTCTACATACAATTTTGCCATCTGTGAATAAAGGCAGTTTTATTTCTTCTTTTCCAATCTGTATACTTTTAAGTTCTTTTTCTTGACTTATTCCATTGGCTAAGCCCTCTAGTACAATGTTGAATAGCAATGCTAAGGCTAGATATCCTTGTCTTGTTCACAATCTTAGGGAGAAAGCATTCAATCTTTAAACATTAACTATGGTTTTAGCAGTAGGTTTTTCATAGATGCCTTTTATCAGATTGAGGAAGCTCTCTTCTATTTCTAGTTTGTTAAGAATTATTATCACGAATGGATGCTGAATTTGGTCAAACTCTTTTAAAAGTGCACTTGAACAATTGATCATATAACTTTTCTCCTTTATTCTGTTAATATGTTAAGTTACATTGATTTTTGAAAGTTAAACTAACATTTCATTCCTGGGAAACCCTTCACTTGGTCATAACTTCTTGGCTGTTTTGTATATTTCTTAATTTTTAACAATCATTTTAAAAAATCTATGTTCATAAGGGATGTTGGCCTATAGTTTTCTTTTCTTACAATATCTTTGCCTAGTTTTGGTATCAGAGTAATGCTGGTCTTATCAAATGATTTGGGAAACATTCCTTTTCATCTGTATTTTATGAAAGAGATGGTTTAATCTTGCATTATATTTTCCTTAAATATTTTATAATGTTTGTCAGTGAAGCTACCTGGAGCTCGAATTTCCTTTGTGGAAATGTTTTAAATTATAGGTTCAATTGTCCTAATATATATGGGGTTGTTTACATTTCTATTTCTTCTTTTGACAGTTTTGTCTTTGTAGGAACTTTTGCCTTTCTATGAATTTGTTCATTTCATCTGAATTGTTAATTTTAATGGTGTACGGTTTTTCACAATATTCTCTCTTTATTCTTTTAATGCCTGTAGGATTTTAGTAGCATCCCTTCTTTCATCCTTGACATTGGTAATTTGTGTCTTCTCTCTTTTTTCTTGATAAACCTTGAGATTTACCAATTACATTGAACTTTAATGAATTAAAATTTGGTTACATTGTATATCTCTATTCTTTGACCCTTTTCCATTCATTGATGTCTGCTCTTGTTTTTCCCTTCATTTTGTTTGCCTTGGGGGTTAATTTGTCTCATTTTTTTACCTTCTTGAGATGGAAACTTAGATCATTGATTTTTATACCTTCATTATTTTAAAAAAATATAAGCATTTACATTTTAATTTTTTTTCTGTATATATGGCTTTAATTTCATCACACATATTTTGATATGCTGTGTTTTTCATTTTCATTCTATTCAGTATTTTTCTCATTTCTTTTGTTTCTTCTTTGACACATAGGTTATTTAGATATGTGCTACTTAATTTCTAAACCTTTGGATAATTTCAAGACCTATTTATGTATTAATTCCTAATAATTCTATTATGGTCAGAGAACATCTATATTTTATTTCAGACTTTTAAAATTTATCAATGCTTGTTTTATGGTTCAGCAGATGGTTTATTGTGGCCAATGTTCCCTGTGAACTTGAACATAATGTACATTCTGCAGTTTTGGATGGCATGTTCTATAAATTTCAATTAGGTCAAGTTGGCTATAGAATAGAATAAGATAAATAGGATGTAATAGTTATTCTATTATGGCCAGAAGTAAATTCTCTTTCATTTAAATTTTATAGTACTTTCTAGAATTAAACCAGATTGAAACAGGTCCCTAAAGCCAGCTGGTATCAAATGTAACACTAATCCATATTAGACACCATTGCTGACCTAGTGCTTTCAATTGGTTCCTTATTAAAAAGAATGGCTTCTTGGTGTCACCATAATTTTTTATGGGGGATGAGAGGCAACTGAAAGAAAACAAGAGGTCCAAATTACTTACCTCTGGCTCTCGTGCCACGTAGAATTCTATGCTTAAAAAATGACCAGAGAAAAATACAACTTATAAATAACATTACCTTTTGTAGATAGAGAATCTAATTTTATTCATGGCCATAGTTCAGAAATTATTTATTATATGATAAAGGAATTTGAAAATTATTGTTAAAGTAGGGAGTTTCTTACTTCCTAGAGTCCCATTAAAAACAACTCTATTAAGATACATTTTAGGAATCTGTCAATTAAGCTTGATCTATTACCAGTTTCAGTGATGAAGTAAAAAATCTTCTGCACTAAATGATAATGGTGGGAATGATGGCTAAGAAAAATAAAGGAAGAAAAGAAGTAAGAGAGTGGGGATGAAATACTATTCAGTATTTTTTGAAGGTGGGTCAGCAAGCAGTGACTGTGGTAAGCTGCAGGCGAATGTCCCAAATGGGCTCTGAGATATTTGCGTATGTGAATTAAGAAAAATAAACTTTTTATTAAATATCATAACTGTATGTAAATATATCCATAATAGTGCACATTAATGACATAAATGAATTTTCACGCACTAAAACATATGTGTATCCACGGCTCAGATCCAGAAATAGAGCAGTGTCAGCATCCCAGGGGGTCTCACCCCTCAAAGAGAAACTGCTGTCCTGACTTCTGACAGCATAAATTGGTTTTGCCCATTTTGTACTTTATATTAAGAGAAGTATGTAGGTTGCACTCTTTTATTTAATGTTTTGTTTCTGTTGGACTTATCCATATTGTGTGATTTTAGATAAATCCTTCTCATTGAGTATAGAATTTGTTATATAGATTTTTTAAAAAAAATTTTATTCCCCCACCCCAAGATGGCTCCCTTGTCTGTCTGCTTGTCTTCCTCAGGAGGCACCAGGAATCAAACCCGCGACCTCCCATGTGGGAGGTGAGTGCCCAACTGCTTGAGCCACTCCTTGCAGCTTGTCTTTAGGAGGCACAGGGAACCGAACTTGGGACCTGCCATGTGGGAGGCGGGTGCCTAATTGCTTGAACCACATCCTCTCCCCCATTATATGGCTATTCTAAATCAATATTTCTGTTCTGCTTTTGATGGACATTTGGGTAGTTTGAATAAATTAAAAAAGTCTTATAGGGTCTTTATAATCCTGGGATTAAAGATTCATGTTACATAGGATATGCTATTATATAATAAATATAAATATTATTTAATATTTATTAAATAGCAATAAATCTATTATTATTAATAGCAATATTAATACATTATTAAATATCATTAAAAATTCTTTGGAAAAAAGTTTGTAAGGAATAGATTAAAATATTAGCCCTTAATATCACTTCTAATTGATTTCTTAATTGCCTTTTTTCTATCTGCACTTTCCAATTTTCTCTAATTAATATCTAGTAGTTCAGCACTTAAACCAGAAAGCCATCCCATAAAATTAAAATGAACTCTTGCCCAATTAATCCTACCATAAATCATTGGCACTAACTAATATTTGAAGAGTCGCTAAGCCAAAGCCTTGGCACAGAGCAGAACCATTCTTCTCTGAGTATCTGAAGCCAGCAAACAAATGGATTATCTGCTGGCCCATGTAACTGAAATTGTAATGATCAATCTGAGTTCAGTTGTGGAGGAAAAGGGGATCATCAGTTCCTCAAATTCTCCAGTCTATTTATTACAAAAAGGAAAATCTGCTGTTCAGCTGTCAAAATTAATATATAGATAAAAAGTAGAGACATACCAAGGCAACAGCAGATCAAGTAGATAGAGTCCCATGGTCAGTCTTGGTCCTCTGACCCCATGGTGACCACCTGATTATGGCCTGTGCTCAGGACTGAAGAAGAGAGACATCCTGGCAGGTAGGACCATGGGGAAAGCACTCTCACCATGAACAAGGCTCAATGTAGTCTATCACAGGAGGCTTGAGTCACTCTCATCTTAGGTACTGTGGTTTCAGACTCTGAGATTTGTCTTTGCATGGTAAAATAAAACAAGTGCTGTGACACTTAGCAGCCAGGTTCACCTGTAAATTGGGGTCTGTGTGCTAACTAAAGACAGAAATTATTATGTGCCCAAATATAACCTAATTACAATGTTGACACTTTAAAAAAATTTTATTATATATCCCCCTGCCTTCTGCTTGTTCTTGCTGTGTTCATTTTTGCATTCTTCTGTGTCTGCTTGTCTCCCCCCTCCCCGCTGCGGTGACCCGCCGAGTCAGCTCACCGCGCGGCAGCCTTGCCTGCTCGCAGGCGGCTTGCCCTGCCCGCGGCAGCTTTGCCCTGCCGGCGGCGGCTTGCCTTCTCAAGGCGGTCTGCCTGCTCAAGGAGGCCCCGGCACTCGAACCCGGGGCCTCCCATGTGGTAAACCAGAGCCCTACCAATTGAGGTACAGCTGGCCCCACAATGTTGACACTTAATGGAGAATCATTTGGCAATTTGTATGAGATATAGATCCTTGCCATAAAGATAATACAAATTGGTAAAATAACAATGTCATAATGAAAGTTCTTAAAGATATTGAAAATTGATAAAGATAATATGGCAAAATGAAAGTACCTATCAATATTTATCAAAAAGTTTGGATTGTAGCCTTTCTGTGCTGGACACATTCTGAGCTGATCCCCAATAGTAACGCCCTTACATCATCCTCTCCCCTTGAATGTGGGCAGGACTTGTGACTTGCTTCTAGCCAATAGAATACGGCAAAGATGAGAGGTTTTTTTGTAGTTAAGATCCCAAATCAGTTGGTTTTGAGTTATTCAAAGGTCCAATTTAATTAGGTAAAATTCTTAAGAGAGGGACTGGGGATTTCCCTGAGGCCAGAGACTCTTTCTGCTGAACGTGTTGAAGAAGCAAGTCATGATTTCTACAACTGCAAGGAAATAAATTCTGTCAACAACCTAAGGGAGCAGATCCTTCCCCAGTGTAGCCAACATCTTGATTGTAGTCTTGTAAGATCATGGGCAGAGAACCCAATTAAGCTATGCCTGGGATTCTTGACCCATGGAAATGCAAGGTAATAAGTGGTTTTAAGCCTCTATGTTTGTGGTAATTTATTACACAGCAGTAAAAACAAATACACTGTCCTCCCCCCTGCCCCTAAAAATGTCTTAGTAGGTGGTAAGATGGGGTATTTCATTTTTGGTTGGTTGGGCAAGTAGTGTTAGTGTTTCCCACTATTTTCACATCTCTGGTTTTTGAGCCAGAGGAGCCAGAGAACCGTTCAGCATAAAGTTGGTCAACAACAGTATTACTTGGAAATACATGGCTGGCTTAAAAATCCAAAGGAAAGAAGCAAAGTAAACTAGGGTTGTGATGAATACCTACATCATTAACAGACACTGTCTCACTGGATTCTCCATCAACCATATGAGGTAAGTATTATTAGCTCCATTTAAAGATGCAGTAACCAAGATATAGAGAGGCAAAGCCACTTAACCAGGGCCATTTAGCTGTGAAGAAAAATTACTAAAAACATGACTGTGTATTCTTTCAATGTCTTACTGGTCCTCCTGAGGGTTATTTAATTCTCTAGGTGAATGTATCTTTATATGATGTATTAGTTTTCTATTGCTGTGTAACAAATTGCCACCAATTCAGAGGCTTAAAACAATAGGCATTTACTATCGCACCGTTTCTGTGGGACAGGAGGCTGGGCACGGCTTAGGTAGATCCACTGCTTAGGGTCTCACAAGGCTGCAATCAAGAAGTCAGCCAGGCTGTGCTCTCATCTGGAGGCTCACCTCGGGAAGAAGCCACTTCCAAGACTCCCTCAGGTTGTTAGCAGAATTCATTTCCTTGAGGTTGTAGGACTGAGGGCCCCAGCATCTTGATGGCTATTGACTGGAGACTGTTTTCAGTTCCTAGAGGATGCCTATAGCTCCTAGAGGCTTCCTACAGTTTCTTACCCCGTGAGCTTTTGTAACATGGTGACGTACATCATCAAGCGAGCAAGGAGAGTCTGCTGGACAGCTGGACTCTTTTATAATCATGGGGGTGACACACATCACCTCTGCTGTATACTAGTATGGGCTAGAAGCACGTCTCATGTCCTGCCTACCCTCAAGGGGAGGGGATCTCACAAAGGTGTGAACACTAGGATGGGGGGCGGGAAGGGCGTGCCACACTGGGTCACCTTGGAGTTTGCCGCATTTGATTTATAATTTACTATTGATTAGGGCCCAGACTCTGTGAAGTTACATTTCCCACATAAAGATTTTTGTTCAGTATTAATGCAAATTATTTCTATTTGCTAGAAAAAAAATAACCTTAAGGATTATAATGTTATTACCCTGTAGTACTCAAACCAGTTTGTCTCTAATTTAACAAACTTATTTAAGCATGTCTTTCCTGACAGACTGTGCGAATGTCTGTTCCTCAGATATTCTTTGAACTGGCTTTACCATCACACTTCTTCCCTCATTAATGAATTAAATAAATCTTTGACTCGTGTTAACTGAATATTTGTGTGGCAGTCAAGCTTTTAACTTTTTAAAAATTATATTTTCACACATCTAATCCATGGTAAAGCCTATATTTGTTATCCTATTGTTTTGACAGAAAACCCCATTTTCTTCCATTGCACCACAGGGATTGAGATTTGTTGACTTCACTCACTGAAGTCAGTTTATGACACGTTAATATACACCACTAAGGTAGATTTTATTTGGCCATGCATAGCTCATTCTTAAGAGGGGTGTGTGGTTATATGACATCAAAGTTCCTTTTGGGCGAACTTCTGATTAAAAAAGTAAGATGACTGATATCTCCATGATCATGGAAACACACAATTTTCTAGCTGAAAGAAAATCTTAGAGATTTTTAAATTCAACTCCTTCCTTTTAGAGAGGAGGAGACTGATGTGAAATACTTTGCCCAAGATGACATAGCAAGATGGAAGGCCACAGGTCAGGGTTACTGAATTCCAAGCCCTACCTTATAGTGGATATTCCACGTTACTTCTATTCGATAGCTAGCATCCGATTGTCTAGAGAGAGTTATTTGGTGAACCAGAGGAGCACAAGCAGAACTGGGAGGCATTTCTGCTCTTCCTCGTCCTTCACTAGGAAGACCGCAGGGTTATTACAGGAAGAGTCAGCACGGCAGCTGCAGCCTGGAGTGTGGGGAAAGTGAGGGGGTCAGGATACAAACACCATTGGCAGCGGGCATTGACTTTCCTTTCAGCATAGTCACAGAACACATCATGAATAGTTGAGAAGGTCATGAGATCTTGATAACATCTAAGTCTATGTTTGCTCATATGGAAAATGGAGGTACCAGTCCATACCTGTATCAGTCTCAATGCTTGGGAATAATTCTCCTGGGCTCTTGGTTCTGACTTCTGGGCTCTTGATCCTACTATCTGAGACAACCTTCCTTTTTCAATGAAGGCAGCACCTGTTTTTAGCTGACTCGATTTCTCAGCTTGCTTTTCGTCAGTAGAATTTTGCAGCCCCAGAGACCTCTTTTCTTTTTTGTACTGTCTCTGTCTTTTTCAATCCAAGCATAATTCTTTAAAAAATATTGTGAGTCTTCTGTGAATCTTATTGGGGTTCATTCCACTGGGCAAAAGTCACACCCATAAATCTTATCCAGATAAACCTTTCTCTACCCTGTGTCTCTGCTTAACTTGTTGAGGGATTTACCCTTAAGCTTCCTGGAAACCCTATTATTTGATTGAGAGGATCTTTGAAGCCTGCTCTTAATCTCTTTTGAGGGACTTTTGTCTGACTGAAGGTACTCTGAGGCACCACCTTTGATCTTCTGAGGCCTTCAGAAACGATTTTACAGTTACACTCTTGGCTTCATTTCTAGACCATGGTCTCCTGGCAGTGTCCTGGATTTGATCTTTCTTCAAAGGCCATTTCTTAATTTTAGCATTGCTTTCTAGCTGGAGAGGCTGGGGACCTTCAAAACCAAGTTTTGTTTAATAGTCCTTCCTTTAGCCTCTGTCTCTCCTCTTGCATTTTACTCTAAGTAGCAAGAAGAACTAGGTGGCATCTTCAAAACTGGTTAGAAATCTCAGTTAGATTGCCTAGTTTATGAGGTACATTTTCTACCTAATGGCTGAGAGCGCTGAAGTGCCAGGTGTCAGAGTAGCCAATTAAGATGATAAGCCTTAACGAAAGCCACAGTCAAGGCTTTAAGCCAGGGCTTCTTAACAAGGGGTCCGTGAACTTGAATTGAAATTTAAAAAAGCATTATTCTCGTGGGGACATGTTGGTGTGGATGTGATATATTTATTAAATAATACACAATATAGTGTGCACTTAGTAAGGGGTCCGTGGAACAAAAAAGGTTAAGAACCCCTGCTTTAAGCCCTTCCTCTGATACTATAAGCAAGAAACTAAACAGGAGAAAGTGCTGGCTTCTTTGCTATTCCATCTTTCCAGGAATGGTACCAGGAGAGGGTGAGTAGATCAGCACAGACGTGGGGATCATCTCGTTTCCTAGGGAGCCCTGAACAAAAGGCTTCTCCAATTTTATGGACCCAGGGGCTGGGAGGGGAAGGGGAGAGGCAGGGCTAGTAGCGGAAGAGTACTGAGTACTGAGGCAGAGCGGAGGTAAGCGTCTCGAGGACCCCCTCATAAGGAAGGCACAGCAGGGGCAGCTGGGGAAGATAAGAAGGCCTCCGAACGGAGGTGCCTAAGTTAAGAACGCGGTATGTGTGAGAGCACGGCCAGCTAGGGGATCCTGGGTTCTTGACGGCAACTCCCTTGGATTCTGCAAAGCACTGTCTGTGCACCAAATCTGGTGGGATGAGGGCAGCTTCCCCCACTGAGGACTGCCAGGTCGAGCTTTTGTAATTTCCTAGGTCAGGCTTGAAAGATCATACACGGGATCTTTTGCCTACCACAACTACTCAGAAAGGAAGTGGAATGGATGACCGGCTAACACAGCAACATGGAGGAAACTCAGAATCCACCTGCTGAGCAAAGGAAATCCAAACAAAAAATGGGAAGCCCCAAATATACCATAGGATTCTCTTTATTTAAAATTTCAGAATAGGAAGCCACAGTTTTTTATAACCTAATCTTGGAAGTGGCATAACGTCACGTCTGCTGTACGCTACTGTCACTCAGACCAACCGGGAGGGAGCTGAACAAGGCTTGAACGCCAGGAGGTGGTGAAGAGCTCCTGGAGGCTGCCTACCACACTGCCTGCTGGGACTGATGGGAGGAGGAAGTGAGACAGTGGGCGAGTGTTTTTATTACAGTGCTTAAGTATATGAAATACTCAGTAAAATGGCTGTCATTATTTTATTATTGCTGTTATAATTTGGGACAGTGGTTTCTATCGCCACCACTACTACAACTGAATCCAGATTAACTGGACCATGTCCAAATACTTTATTGCTTACTTCCTTGCAGAGAATCCGAAGTGTGTGGTCTGCTAACTCCCTCTGCCTGGCATCTGGGATCCCAGCTTTGTTGGCTGTGGTTGCAGAGGCAGATTTTTTTTTTCTAAAAAGCAGCTTTTTTGTCTGGGAACAATGAGAGCAGCGAGACCACAACAGGAACAATAGCTCTTTTTATATATTTCTTCTGAATTTCTTTCCTTACTGGGAATGTAGCTCAGAAGGTGGAGGCTGGCAAGACAGGGGTCAGCACGTGGATATCATGTGATAGGTGAGGGACACATGCTACTGGCAATTGAAGCCTTTCACAGGTCACAAAGACTGAACTCTGACAATGAGTTTACTAAGTTCTTGATTGACTCCATACCCTTTAGAAGGGCATGAATTCAGTGTTCACAAGGTTGCTGCTTTCTCCACCCTTTGTCACTGTTTAGGTCAAGATTTTGTAGTTTTTGATGGTTCCTTGGAATTGACAAAGAGAACCAGGTAGCTGCAGAAGTCAGTGAGCTCCTGTTCAAGGCATTGTGAGGATTTATATTGCTTGATCTGTTAAACCTAATCAACAGTAAATTGTTGCTACTCCAACATGCTGCTTTATCAAAGCCCAGGGAAACACCCACAGGTGCCCTGGCCTGGTGGAGTGGAGGGGGTTGGGTAAGGAAAGTAGGGCACAGAGGGTCCTGCAAAGGTAGCAGGCAGAATGGATCCAGTTCTCAGGTGATCAGGTGAACAGGTAATTCCTTCAACTCAGAAGCATAAAGTCCAAAGAGATGTGCATGTTTTTTTTTCCTCCTATGAATGAAAAATGCTAGAAAGCAGAGACAAGCAACTAGTTCACATGGGCTACTGATTAAAACCTTGTTTCTATTAATATGTTGTTTCTATGTGAGTGTGTAGTTTTTTGACCTAGTATATATAAAGAATGTATTCAGTGCGTAAAACTCATCATCTACATGTTTCTAGGCTGATGTCCCCAAAGCCCTGAGAAGGGTAGAGTCAAGGAATGGGAAGAATTCAGGGCTTTGGGGTCAGTCTCAGATAGCATTCCAGCCCTGCTACTTGCTAGCTCTGTGTCATTGAGCAAATTATTCTCCCTTTGTTGAACATCATTCGTAAAATAGACTTATTACCCAAATTACAAATCCTTTGTAAAATAGACTTAATAATTTCCAAATTAAAAATCAAAAGAGTGGGTACTTGTGAAAGAGCTTATAAAATACAAGTGCTGTGTATGTGGGCTACAATGGTTTATCAAATTGGGGTGGGTTTTTCACTGGGGAAGGTCAAGGAGTGTGTTTGTCTGATGATGTCAATATAGAAAACCACAATACTTTCCCCTGGACACTAAAGTGCTGGTTGGTAAGGACATTGGTCTGCCCCATTGTAGCAATGCTAGTATTTCACATATTTTGAGTCTGAAAAGATTTATGCAATGCTCTGCAAGGCCATATTTAAAAAATTAATAAATGTACCTCAGAGAAAATGCCATAAATGTGTAATGGCAGAACAGGAGCACTTTGAGGGAGAAAGCTTGACTGCTTTACTTGTTGGTGGACAAAAATGATATGTAGACGCTGCAGGAAACAATGTATTACACAGCAATTTTGCCATGGAATGTTAGCAGGACTTCTTGTTTCCAGATAATTTTTCCTTTAATCACAGAACCAGGAGCACACTTAGAATAAGAAGTAAGCCCTATTTTGAGTTTTCTC
>PVKH010036462.1:0-11580 GCA_004027955.1 Chaetophractus vellerosus | reverse complement strand
TGATTTTGTAAGCCATTAATTGGATCTATATCTAAATCTTTCTCTCTTTTAAGATAATATTTAGAAAATAACATAATTTCTCAGATGTGAAATGATATAAAATATCAGTCGGGTGCTCACTCCATTTAGAGAGGATTTTCTGTCTTCCTTTTAGCCTGTTTCTATCCCAGCAGTAATAACAATGATGGTACATTTGTTTGGAGAACACCCAGGACTGGCCCTAGGAATCTTCTTATTCTAGTCTTATAAAACGATTGGATAAGAGAGCAGTCCGAATTAACCCAGTTATTAGCTTATCATTACATTTTTCATTATTGTTGCTATATGTCTATAGCTTTGAAAATATTTTTATATTTACTTATCAAGGCCCAACTTCTCCCTAAGATAGATTTGAAAATTAGCTCATTAAATGAATCTAGACTGGCCTGAAGAAGTAATAATAAGGAAATAGAGGATTTTTGAAAAATAAGTTTGAACCTCTATACTACCGCCCTCCTTGAGGTGTGAGGGGAATAGTATAGGCCTCAAAAGTAACATAAAGAAGGTAAACAAAAATACATAAAGAAGCAAGCCTTGAGGCTAATGTGCGAAAAAGCCCCAGCTTACCTGTAAGCATGAGATAGGATATGCCAGCATTAACCTGACAACAGCACCGACCAGAGTTTTCTCTGGGGTAAGGGACAGGCAGTCACCCTTTTTGATCTTCAGTTTCACACTGATGCCAATGGAGGGTTCTGTCTGCCCAGGCAAGTACCCATGTCACCATGGACTCCCCCAGGGGAGATGGAAGCTCGCACTGCCTCTGTGCTCCTGAGCTACAGAAGCCTGGAGGAAAGCAAAAGAATAAGCATCTTAAAGGGATAGAAAGTCCTGAAAAGTGTAATCATCTTAGAGAAAATAACGTGTATTATTAACTAACTTTGAGCTAAAAGCCTGTACATTTTAAGAAGAATAAAAGCCCAACATTCTGAAGACGACTTTAAACATATTATACAATTGCTCTCCAGCATTGTGTTCAATCTCAGCATTTCTATGTGGCTTTGTTATGATAAAAATCCCAAATGTAGCTCATCACAAAATTAATCTGTTAGGTGATTCTCCAGATCGGTGCTGTCCAGTAGAAATATAACACGAATCACAAATTTGCACGTGCAATTTTAAATTTTCCAGGAGACACATTAAACAAAACTTTGTAAAAACATGAAATTAATTTTAATAATATATTTAACCCAAAATATTGTCATCTCAACAAGTATTCAATACAAAATGATTAAAGAGATATTTTTCTGTGCTTTTTTTATACTGTCAACAAAATCCACGATGTATTTTACATTCACAACACATCTCCCCTTAAACCTTAAACTAGCCACATTTCAAGTCTTCATTGGCACTACCGCACAGTTGTAGATGATCCAGGTGGGAAATTATTTAATTCTTCCCAAGATTTTCCTTTGTTTAGCTATGTGATGATTTTACCTTATTCTTATTAAGTTAACTTTAACTGCATTGAGGTTTTAGTGTGGTGTTTATGAGCACGTGCTGAGGAATTAGATGGTTAGGGTTCAAATCCAGTTCTACTATTTACAAACTATATGATCTTAGATGAGTTTTTTGGCTTCTCCATGCCTCATTTTTGTCTTCTGTAAAATTGGTTTGATAGTATACCTACCTTGTTGTGAGGATTAAAAAAGATAATTATGTTCAGCAGTTAGCCCATGGCTGCTATCTTTAGGTCACTGTACTTATATCTTTCCCTTTGTCCAGAAGTGAATTATAGCAGGTCGTAAAATGAGGCCAAATGACGTATCTAATCATATATCTGCCGTCTACTTTGAGAAGGCTAAAGAAGGGGACGAGTAAATATTCCAGTATGAGCTGTGTACCCTTCCACAGAGTTTTCAAGTCAAGCCTTGAGTTCCTCTCTAAGTTTTATCTCCAGTGTGTTAAATTCCAAAGGTGAAAGAAAGTTCTAGAGTTAGACAGGCTTATTAAATTTAGTTGCCTTGCTGTTATTCTTTCCATGGAAAAGTTATACTTCCCTTCTGTTTAAAAAGTGCAAATATCAATACACAAGTAACTGCTATTTTATTTGTTTAAAACGCAATGTGAAATAATCATCTAGAATTTTTACACAAATTTAAAGACTAAGTCCCCTAAGCTTATTTATGGAGGTCAGAATGGGCCTTAAAGTTGTAATTCATTACCCTCATTTTACAAACAAAAAAGTACTTTTGAAATATTGTCATTATTGCATCTTCAATAGATTATTTTGATTCTAGGAAGATTAAAAAAAACAAGATTTCTACTAACACATTCGTTAATAGTTCTTAGAGAAAAGAAATCACTTATGTCTGAGCATCTGTACGGTTCTTAACTTCGCTATTTTGTATTGAGCCAGAAGGCTGGTGATATACAGCTTAACAAAAAGTGTTAATTATAATGGACCTGACATCAAGTAACTTACAGTCTAGTCAACTTTTGTTAACATTTTTAAATCCAATGCTCTGTTTTGATAAATCTCACAGTCTTGTAAACTTCAGACTTATATGAAAATTTTAAATAAATTGTGTGACTAAAACAAATGAAAGCAATAGCAACTTAGATGGAAAATAAATGTGTGTATGTATGTATGCATACATATAGATAGATTTTTAGATTTCCAACAATGTGAGCATTAATTTTGTTTGCCATTAGCTTTTTCTTTACTAAGAGATGTTTAAAATAGAACTTAGCAAAGATTGCTTTTCACAGCAAGTCTTGTCCTCAGATTTGTCTGTTTCCTCCCTCCTCTCAAGATTTTTATGCACTTCCTTTCTACATGTACCCATTCAAATGAGAGAGAAAAAATATGGCATATATGCATATTGGCATAACTCTCTGATGCAAACTCCTACATACTTAAGTTCATGGGCATCATTTGCCACAGTTGACCTCTTCTGTGGTGCCCAAATGCAGTGAACCACTTGAGACTACTTAAAGCTATTAGAAAGTTTATTCCTGATTCGAAAAGAGAATGGTTCTAATTTGATTGGCTACATTGAAAACAAGAAGAATCCATGGAAAAATTATTTCAATTAATAAGAGTTTAGAATATAAAGTCGATATACTTAAATCAATAGCATTTCTACAACTAGAGACAAACTGTTAGATAATGCAAATTTTAAAGACCTATCTTTTACAATCATTTAAAAATGTAAAGCATTTAGAAATAAGTCTTAACAAAAGATGCAAAAGAGGAGAATGGTTCTATATGTGAAATATAATATGTTCACAGATACTGAATATTTCCTTTTAAAAGATTGAAGAACACAGGATTATTATTTTGGAGGGTGTAAAAAATTGGAGGGCAGCCTGGAGAAGTAGAAAGATCTGTAGAATGAAAGGACCTGGTCTTGAATCATAGCTAACCATTTTCTAGCTGTGTGTCTAAGGGAGGATAATAATACCTACCCGTGAGAATTAAAGGACATAATGAACTGATAGTGTCTAGCATAGAATCTGGCTTCTCATCGGTAAGCATTCAGTAATGGTGGCTATTGCTATTGAGCTGTTGTAAAGATGAGAGCTCTTCTCAATATCACCGGTAACATCACCCACGACAGAAAGTGTGACTCCCGTATAGGATTTTGATGATCCCACAAAGGAGAGTGCAAAGAGCATTCCAGGTGGAGGTAAAAGAATATATGCAAAGTTGAAAGCTTAGAAGAATTTTCTGTTTCATTTTTCCTCCCACAGAACTGCTAAAATTGGAACGAATATGGTTGGTGGTTAGAAAAAGTCGAATTAATGTTCCAAAGAAGTTATTTTCCTTTTCCTCAATCACTCAGTCTTTCCATGCAAATGTAGAAAATAGGAAACATCAGACACTAACTTCCTTCCTCTTTCCATTCCCCTTTACTTTGTAAAATATTTTCTATTATTTACATTGGACAGTTAGTCGTGGCATGGCCTGAGATAAGAAATCTGATTTTGAGATCCTTATTTGCAGCAGTGTGTACTGCTGGCTTTGAATCCAGGATGCACTCTCCTGCATTCAGCTCCTGGGATTGGCTATTGTGCTCATTGCCCGATGAGCCGGCAGTATCCTTGGCATTTAAACAAGTCTTCAACTCATCTCCTTTTGTTAATGGTCCTTGCAGAGAGGACAGGGACTTAGGAAGACTGACTCAAGTTTCATACATCTGACCTTGTTCTTTAATTTTTATTAAAGAACTGACTTTTCTTTACAAAGCACTCCAACTTTGAGGGGACACATTTTGAGTGTCTCACTCCAGTAGTGATCTTCAACAAAACTGAAGTGAATGTGGAGGGTTGTGTGTGTGTGTGTGTGTGTGTGTGTGTGTGTGTGTGAGAGAGAGAGAGAGAGAGAGAGAGAGAGAGAGAGAGAGAGAGAACCCTCCATTAAGTTAATGAGAATAACTCAAAACTTAGGGAAACTAATCAATGTGCATTAAGTCAAAAGTAAAGATTACCAATTTCACTAATAATTCCTTCTGTCCTCTCTTATGTGCAGGAAAGAACACGCAGAAGCTGTTGTAGAGGACAAGGTACATGCCGTTATTTCCTGGACATCTGTCCAATCCACTTTGACATTTGAAGACCATAGAGTGTGGTATGTTAATAAAGATAGGATATAATAATTTTCTTGGGAATGTAAAGAATGTTACTTGAAAACAAGCCAAACTTAGAATGCAATAAGGACTGATATAAAATCAAGCCTATTGAGAAAGAAGTCATATCATGTAAAAGTCAGTAGAGGAGCTGGGTATTTTCCAGCAATTATTTCTAATTGTTTTTGAAATTTAATATTTCAATTGTATTTTATTATTTAGCTGGTTAAATATACATATATTAAATTGAGGGATAAACTACAAGTTTTCCTATATTTTTCACAAATGAGAGCCTTACATATACAAGATATGTAATTTAAATATTATAGAAACAAGCCAAATCAAACAGAAAACATTTCTAAAAGGCATATTATATAGTTATATTGTATTTTTAATTATATTCACTTTTTAATTCCTTATATTTAAATGGTGCATTATAGACTTCAAAATCCACTCAGATTCTTCAACCTGACCCTCTAAATTAACCTTGGAGAATAATTGGTGGAGAGTACTAAATTACTTTCTGCATATAAGTGACTGATGAAAACCATACGTTCTCTTTATCTACCAGAATGGAATTTTTGACAGACTCAGAGCATCAAATAGCAAAGTGTACATCTTTTGGAATCTGTTTGTAAAATTACTTCCTCACTGTTGACTTATACATAGAGAGACAAATAATTAGTAATGATGCTATCTAGCCTGTATTCAATGTTTGCTTTGTATTGAACAGCATTCTTTATACCTTCTAGCCATTATCTATCTCAATCCTCATATTATCCCAATAGAAGAGATATCACTCTCCCACTTTTAGAATGAAGAAACTAAGGCTGAGGGAGGTTAGAGAACAAGCCTGAGGTCACACAGGTTTTAAAGATTTTACCTAGAATTAAAGCCCAGTTTGGAGACTTTGGTTTCCTCTTCCCAAGGTAGAACATCCTTGGCAGTCATTTGTGTCACTGTTTAAATCTATGTTGAAATATGATTGCATGAATTGTCAATTCTATTGAAAAGTACCATCACCAGGAATAAAGCAGAGGCCAGAGGTCTCTGCCCTTCCTTGACCTTTAGACAGATATGTCATGCCTTCGAACCTCTGTTTTTTCTTCTATGAGCGGTTGGTATTGAGAAACTTTATTCTTATGAATAAGACAAATTTAATTCCCACCAAGATTGTGAGAAATGAACCAATCTGTTGGAACTCATGTTCTTTATTTATTTCACAATTAATTTGTAATTGTTCAAAAAGTATACACTTTCAAGGCATTTCGTTACTCTCCCTGACTTCTGGTGACATATCAGCAACTTATCCCCTGAATATTGTAGTTTCCACTAATATCTAACTGCAAGAGAGATATATTTTAACTTTTGTCTTTACATAAATTAATATATGCACATTGTAAAAATAGTTGTTAGACTATATATGTAATGAAAATAAATAAAAGCAATGAAAATACCAAATTTAAACCTCTAATAATACAACAGTTTACAACTCTTCATATATATTATTATTAAATTAAGATGGATCATATTGTACATTTTGTTCTTTATTCCTTTTTTAACTTCATGTATCATACATGTCTGTCTATATCAATAAATATACTATTTTTATATCATTTTTTCATGGTGTATAGTATTCCACTTTGGGATATACTAAATATATTTAACCAATCCTCTGTTGTAACTTTGTAAGATTTTTAAAATATTTGCTTTATAAACAAAGCTTTAATGACCATTATTTTACCCAAAACTTTTCACATTCTTAATTAGCTGTTTAAGGTAAATTACTATCAGAATAGCGGGGTCAAACTATATATAAAGACATTTGAGAAGAATATTGTTTAAAATTTTTCTTATGTTCTTATGATTTATCATATTATGGCATGACTTGTCTTCATATAAACATAGCTAAACATCCAATATGTGAATGGTCCACCATTGCACATAGAACTTTTATGAGTTTGACTTTAACAAAAAATAATCTCATAGAACGTACTTAGTTTTTTAAAAGCTATTTATTTCAATAAATGTTCTGAAATTCCCAAAAACTCAGTGCAAACTCACTCTTTTGTACTCCCATTCATACACTAATACAACATATTAAGTACCTACTATGTGCAAGACAACATGCTAAGCACTTTTGATATAGAAATTAATAGGTTTGGCCCATGCTTTTGAGGAGTTTACCCTTTGGTAATGGAATTGACATTTTATTGAGTCCTTGGTGTATACTGTGAAGTGCACAATAACACAGTTGCACTAAAAAATATAATCTCAGCATCAACAGAATAATACACTATTATTATGATTAATGTCTAATCAACAGAATTTCAAGATCCACAACCTTTATAGAAAGATTGTATTTGCATTATGATCATTACACTATATTGCTTAGAATACTATGTTATAGAAACCCTTCTCCTTTTCCCATCCCCACCTACTGCTGAAAAGCAGCTTTTTAATCTCTCTTGAATTATTCCAGAAATGGACAGACTACTACCCTACAAGGGGGCTCATTACATTGTTAAATAGTGCTAATGGCTGAAATAGTGCTCCATTCTTGAGGTGAAATGTGCATTCTATAATATGTACACTTTCCTCCTAATTTTAGCCTGTGGAAAGATACAGAATAAATCTGATTCAATTTAAGTAATGTATTATAAGGGTCTGCTATATTCTAGAACTGTTGTGCATATAGCTGGCTAAATCTTCTTTCACATGTATTTCAAGTATTTGATGGTCGTTATCATGTTTTCCTAAACATAAAAGTTAAATAACTCACCCCATTCAAGGTAATTTTATTACACTTAGCCTGCTAAATGTATGCATAGGCTGATATGGAATTCTCTATACAACTATGAATTTTGGTCTCAATTCTTGAGCCCATGCATGGACTAGTTGCAGAAACTCCCACAATTGGCCAGGAAGACAGAGTTTCTGTCTCCCCCTTACCCCATCCCAAATTTGTACAGATTACCAAGGATTTTGTGAAAACAGACAATGTCATCTGCTCCAAAGTATTGGTAACTGTGACCTGACGAGAACCTTGCAGTGGTTGTGTAAATTTGTTAAAGTAGAAAGCCTGAACTGAAACTTGGAAAGCTTAGTGTGTTTGTCTTATACCTGCCTCTTCAGGCAAGCCACTCAACATTTTTAGGCCTCGGTTAGTTCATGTATTAAATGAAGTTAACAACCATCTCTGAAGAGACTCTAAGCTCTAACATTTTCGTACCAAATCCCATGCTTAGTAGTTCTGGTCTTTGGGTTGTAGAGCCTGGGTATCTAAGAGGCTGTGGGTGTTTGCTGGAAGACTCCTATGTTCACCGCCCCATCCTTCAGCCCCCAGGACCTCCTAGCTGCCTGGCCTCTCCCCCTCTAGCTCCTGACAGTGCCTGGAGCAGCACCTCACACTGAGTCATCGTCTCTGGCACTTATGTGGTAGGACTAAGTCCTACGCGGTTTATATGTATTAACTGATTTAATCTTCCAGACAACTCTCTAAAGTAGGAAATATTATTATCCTCAGATTAAAAGGAGAAAACTGAGGCACAGGGAGGTTATGAAATTTGCACCATGCTGAGTAGAAGAAACAGAGCTCGAGTTAAAAACTAGCCCCAGAGTCCATGCTCCTAGTATCTGTACTACACTGAGGGCTATTAAATGATTCCACTATTACAAATTTTAAACTCCAAAGCATTTCTTGATCACTTGGTTGTCAATGATAAATGGCTACTAACAGATAACTTTGATGTGCAAAAACAGAAACAAAATCAAAGCATCAATCCTCATGAACTCCACAACAATATAGAAATAATGTTTATTCAGTGTTCTTTTATGGTTGTTTCACTAAAATGATCAGATTTGAAATCATTTTATGCTTGAACTCCTCCTGGTATGAGCAGAACCTCTGTAAAGACCTAATAATTTATTTCAGTCCACCAGTATGCTTACTTATGTATATTGTCTTAACCTTTATTTTTATATTTTGTGACTATATTTGTTGCTTATTTCTTCATTTTTAACTTTTCTGATATATATTTTTACTACTTCTTAGGTCTCATCCATTTCAAATTCCTTAGCATTTTACCACATAAGAACTCTCATTTCATTTCCCTCTTATCCCCATCCTTGACTTCACGCTATATGCTTATCTCTACTTGTGCCTTAAATAAGCCATTTAAGTTCAGCCTATTAACAATAACTTCCTACTTACTCTTCAAAGTTTGCATTATCCGGATAAAATAAATAAGAGTAAGAAAATATCAGTTTCCGGTGTCTGCCAATTTGGGGATGTAAATAAAATCCCCTCAAAAACATAGAGTGCCAAAAAGAAAACCAGGAAAACTTTTACTTAACCTCAAACTAACAAACTAATTAGGAAAAATACTTGGAGGTAAAATTGAACTTATTGGTAAAATAACCTAGAAAGGAAAGTTGAGGAAGTTGAGGAATAGTATTTTCCTTCCCCCACCCCCTCCTCTTCCTTCTTTTATGTAGAATGGACTTTGGGGGGGGGGGGAGAGGGAGGGAGAGAGACAAGGGCATTTTTTCTTCCACACTGGATCCTTCATTCTCATTCAGGAGCAGCCCTGAGCTATGAGAGAGGTAAATAATTATGAACTCTTATAAAATTTAAAATGCTGAAACCAACGAACTTCTGTTACCTGTGCCCAGAACAACATAGTGGGCCCTATGCATTAAGATGATAAAAATGTTAAATAGAGAGTCCTGGTAACAAAGAGCCATTCAGGGGGACATGTTCTTTGATTTTAAGAATTATTTTAAGTAGCTTAGGGTGAAAGAGAACAGCTGAAGTGATCCTAGAGCACCCTCCTCCGATTGACACGTACGTCAGCGGTGACACAGAACCCCGGGGAGAGAGCCCACACAACAGACAGACCTGACGGGAAGCCGAGTGCCTGATGCATAACAGGAAAAAGCTCAGGCTTTGCCAACTCTGGGCACAAAGGAATCATGATGAATAAAAGTAAGCCAAGGAGAACTGTGAGGAAGAAGATTAGAATAAGAAGGACAGATTTCTTTTTTTTTTTGGCATTGCTAAGGTTCTAGCTTCTATACCTTCTTCTTTCTGACATGACCTGGCTCTCTGGCTAAAGGTAACACTTTAACCCGTAATTTTCCTCCACCATCTTTATTTTTCCCCATTTACATGAAATGCAATGTGTTAAAATAGAGCAAGGGAAAAAAAACTTATTTCATTTGGCCAAAGATTTATAGTTTATCCGTAACACTTACCCCTAGAATTTAAGGCGTTAACTATATGATACTAAAGAACTGTTGTTCGTTTCTTTAGGTGTGCTAATAGTATCATGGCTCTGTTCAAAAATAAAGTTAAAAATAAAGCGGAATTGGCTTAATAATAAATGACTTTTCTGTGACTTATATCGTGGTATAATTTTCTCAAGGTATTTAAAGAAGGGATCTTTTAAACTTGAGTTTTTAAAAATTTGCTAGGGTTATATTAGGATATTTTTCTCTTCAAAATAGGATAGCTTAATAGATTTGTCAGTTTAGCCACAAAATAAACTGACGGTATGTTGGACAGTTAGTTCCTTTTGGTGTTTTTCTGTAGCAAAGGGCATATAATCGCATTGTTTTCTATAAATACAATGGTTATTTAGCACTTCTTACCTTTACATAGTGTTTGGATGGTAGTTACTTTACAGTTGCTTAATCTTAAAATGATTTCCCTTTCACAGTCTTTAAAACCTAACTCATAGCTGTTCTAATAAAGGAACCAGTGTTGCTTATATGGGACAATTGTGTTTTCTAAAAAAAACCATTTTCACTGATAAATCAAGTTTTTAGAAACATGAAACTATTAGCATGTGTAACAGTGGATACTCAATTTTTTCTCCATTCTTCCCATCTTTTTTCCGTGTGAAGTCTTTTTTTTTTCTCTTTCCATCCACGGAGATTACCTATGCAATCTGTGGGGATCCAGTCATTATTTCAGTTGTTGAAAGACAATGCAATCCTCTGGTTTCTCTTCAAATCGTATAAATCTTTTGCCTTTTACTAAAGATTTCCATGGAGAGGAACGATTCTGAGTCTATACTCAATTTTTTGAGTTTGTAGAGCTTATAAAAGTGTTGAAAACTAAAAGAGAGAGAGAGAGAGAGAGAGAGAGAGAGAGAGAGAGAGAGAGAGAGAAAGACAATGGAAGTGGTTTCCAGAAGACTTATCTTTGACCAACTACTTTATACTAATCATTATGCCAAATGTGGAGGATGGGTAAAAAAAAAAAAAAAAAGTGAGAACAGATCCAGCATTCTGTAAAGTCACTCACAGTTTAGCAGATGAGATAAAGACAAACACAAAAAGTGACTTGTGGTGCCATAAACAAATGGTATGAAAGTTCAAGAGCAGGGAGGGCTTCTTGGAAAAGTATGGTTTAAACAGGTTTTTGATCTGGTATCAAGGAAAGAAATAGCCATGAAAAGGAGGTAGAAAAAAAGACAAAATATGAAATGGATGTGGCATTCTTTGTATACTTTGGTAAGAGAGAATGAGATTCAATGGACTGTCAGTCTAAATGGATTGATGACAATGTTAAATTTTGCCTTCCCAAACTTCTTTTCTATGGTTCCATAGCTAACACTCTCATTGAATAAGAAGACCCCAGCATTACGCGTATATCAAAAAAGAAGATGCCAAGATGACTAAAGGGAACTGGAACTAAACAAACAACAAAACGATCATTGGTATCATCTCCTTGATTCCCTTCATCCTCCAATCTCCCATCCTCAGATTTGTGAAATTATCTTCTTACATAGTTGCAAAAGGACTTTGTGACTTAACTAACATATTTGGAAAATTCAGAAAACTGCCTGATCAGTTTCCTAAATTAAGTTAAATAGTTCTGATGGGATGAATGGAGCAATGACAATGAGGCACAAACAAACAGCATCCCCACTAAACGATAGTGGTTCTGGATTAGTTCCTTCTC
>PVKH010036461.1:0-11583 GCA_004027955.1 Chaetophractus vellerosus | reverse complement strand
TTGTCCTGGGTGAGTCCAATGAACTGGAGAGTAGGTGTTGCAACTCTGTTGAGATTCAAGGCCTGACTGGCACATGGAAAGCCCAAAGATTTAAGTCTCTTGGACCGAAGCCTATCAACTCTAGTACTAACTATAGGTTCAAGTATAAGGGGCAGAAGAGCCATGTGTAGGGAAACCACATCTGAGTCTGACTCTGTCACACAGAGGAGCATAAATTCCAAAGTAGTGCCCACTGGCAGAGCACCAAACTCCTGAGCTGTCAGCCCTGCTGATAGTGTCTGGATGTCTCCAGAACCCTCAGGAGGCCCTCTATTTGAGTCAATATTTACTGTGGATCCAACATTTATGTAGATATGCTTTGGGGTCATACAGGTGGTGTTGCAGATGTGGCTCAAGCAGTTGAGTCCGCCTCCCACAGGGAGGTCCCTGGTTTGGTTCCCAGTGCCTCCTGGAAAACAAACAAACAAACACAACAAAAACAAAAACACAAACAAACAAAAAAGAAGCCGATGTGGCTCAGTGGTTGAGCGCTAGCTTCCCACATAAAGTTCCCGGGTACATTCCACATTCCCTGCTACCTAAAAAAAAAAAAAAAATTCAACTTATGCAAATTGCTAAGTGTGACTTTTGGGAAGGCTATGGAATCTCTTTGAAATGCAGCTTTCTCATCTGTAAAATAACATCACTATCCACACTATGGCTTGTTATGAGCACTTAACGGGTGTTCAATTGGTAACTATTAGTATTGCTTCCATGAAATAATTTTTGTTACTGACCACTTAATAGCAAAGGATTTCTTTGTCTCTAGCCTCTTTCCTCCATTAAAAATGAGATTGTTTTATTGTCATTGTTGTTTGTTGTCGTTTTGCATTAGTACTTTCTTATTGGATATTTTCCCATTTCAAACGTTTAATAGGAAAGACAGATCACCGTTTTTCCCTTTGAAATTTACTTGCACTTTTCTCTACTTTATGACCCTCACCACAAGCCCTTGGCCTCTGTGCTGCTATGTTTATTATAGTCTACATTGTTCCTGAATTTTGCTTGCACATAGAGTCTGTTGGTTTAGTCAATTTGCTTTTCTCTCCCCAACCTCATTCATAACCACATGTACTTCTAAATATCTTGCTCTGTTCCCATTTGCAAAATGTCTTTCACATCGCCTTTGAAAGTACTGTGGAATTTTGGAAGGCTGTACAGTCAAGTCTTCCCTCAATCAGCTCCTCCAAATCTCTCTCCCTAGGCTACCTCACTCTCACATTCTGTTCCAAACAAAATTGTTTCCCTTTGGTCACATGTTTCAGCTTGTGCATTTTTCTCTAGTCTGTCCTTGTGGGTGGCACAAGCTTCTCTCTTACTTTGCTGTACTCTGACCCTCCCTATTCCTTTGATTACCTTCTTTTCTAGGATTTGTTGTAGGTAGAACATTTTACCAGCAAACAATCCCTGACTAAGTTTCCCTTTTCTGGAACACATTTCTGGATTTACTGAAATTGAGTCACAAAATTTTGGAGCTGATGCCTATCTTAGATACTATTTAACATAATTTCATTTTGCACATTTGGGTGCTGAGGACTCAAATGGTTTGTGCATAGCAAGCACTCCTGTCTTTTCTTTCCAATTAAAGTCACCCCTTGAAGGACAGAACTACATTTTATACACACACCCATGTGTGCATAAAACCTAAGGTTGCTTTGGTGCTGTCCTGGTTTAAGCCTTTTGTGGACCCCAGAAAATTATGTTCTTAAACTAACCCATTCCTGTGCATGTGGGCCAATTTATGTGGGACCTTTTGGTTAGATTCAGTTAAGGGACCTTTTGATTAGATCACTTCAGTTAAGGGCCTTTGATTAAATTGTGGGACCCAGGGTGGGTACTAATCCTTTTACTGAAGTCCTATATAAATGGAAGAGAGGGCAGAGAAAGAGGGTTGACATTTTACCCTGCCATGTGTGGGAGGACTCCAGGATCGCCTACAGCCACAGAAAGACAGAAAAAGTGGCAGTGACAGAGAGAAGCCACAGACAGAGCAGCCCAAAGCAGAACCAGCCGCAGGCCTGGAGGAAAGGGGAGAGGCAATTGGCCAGCCATTATGCTCTGGCATGTGCTTGATTGTTCACAGCTGAGCTCTGAGAGAAAGACTCTTTAGATGATGCCACCATGTGCCTGATCATCTACAACTGCAACTTGAGAGAACACATCTCTTGATGATGCCTTGATTTGAACATTTTCACAGCCTTGGAACTCTAAACTTCTATCCAAATAAATTCGTATGATAAAAGCCAACCCATTTCTGGAATTTTTTAATGGCAGATTGTGGCAAACTAAAAAGGTACTAAGAAAATAATTTATACCATAAAAGGTTTTTATATAATTTCATTCATTTAGTGGCTTAATATTAAAATGCTGTTCCTGTAATGGGTGATGCTACTATCAGCTTAAAACCAATGGCAAAGGGCAACTTGGAGCTTTTGCCTATGCCATAATACTATAGCTGACCCCTGCCATCTGTCAGGCCTTTGGATAAACTCAATGCCTGTTCTAGTTTGCTAGGCTGTGAAAGCAATATCACAGAAATGGTTTGGCTTTGAACAGTGGCAATGTGTTAGTTTATAATCTTATAGTTCTGAGGCCATGAAAATGTCCAAATCAAGGTATCATCAAGATGCTACTTTCTTCCTCAAGACCAGCTGCTGGCAATCCTGGACTCTACTGTCACATGGCAAGGCACATGGCAGCAACTGCTGGGCTCTCCCTTCTCTTCCAGGTTTCATTGCTTCTAGTTTTTTACTTCCATGGTTTTTATCTTTGTCTGAATTACATTCTTTTATAAAGAACTCCAGTAAGAGGATTAAGACCCACCCTGAATGAGGATGACCACACTCACAAGAATGGATTAACTTTAAGAACATACTTTTCTGGGGTACGTATATCATCAAACCATCACAATGCCCATAAAGTGTGATGAACTTGGAGGCTGGACATAGCTGAATCAGAATTTAATGCTCACTAACACAAGACTTTAAGTCATGGATCCTCTCTGAGCCTCCATTTCTTACATACTTAATGGGGACAATAATACAAACCTGAAGTGGGAATTAGAGATAAACTGTGACAAGCACCCAACACATATGTGCTCCATAATTGACAGCTATTATTATTAAAAATCTGTTGGATATTACCCAGGGGGAATGCATGTCATAGGACACACAACAATCTCCTAAATAGTCCTCTGAAAGGAAATAAGCAATAAAACAAAAGTAATAGAACAAGAGTATCTGTTTTTTACCTTGATGCTCACTCAATTTATTATTTTTTAAGAACAATAAAATGCTGAGGTTCAACATGAAAACAAAACAAAAAACAAAGGGGGCGAGGTAGGGGTGACTGAAGATGATGTTATGGCAAAACAATTAGTCAAAATTAAGTCTTTAAAAACTCATTCAATATTTCCAGGAAGATGGTATTGGAGTAGGTATAAAGGAATCAACTCTATCACAAAAACAATGGAGAAAGGGCAAAAAAGTTGTCTGAGGGAGCTGCTTTGGTGATCTGCAGACCACAAGAGTACTGCACATCTTCCAGGAGGGCAAGGAAAAGAGGGACAAAGAAGAACTGAAATTAAAACTATGAGTTACTAAACCCCATGGCCAGGAACAGCACCCATCCACCACCCTCTAGGGAAAGAGACTAGATAAAACCCGTGGCTCACTACAGCTAGATGAGAGGGATGTCTTCCACCCTGGGAAGAGGGAGCATGTGGCAGGGAGTGGAGAGTGGATTCTATTCAGTGAATTTAGCCAGCAGAGCCTACTTTGAATCTCAGTTCTGGCCAGACCAGAATCACAAGCAAGTGGAGGTTTAAAGAAACACCTCCATGTAAAGATTTGCTGAGGAGTGCCAGCCAGGAAATTGCAAGGAGAAAAATAGCTTTTAGAAGACTCTTGTCCCAGAAGTCTTGGAGCAGATCTGCACACCATTAGTGAGTCTCTGGAACTATTTTGATAATTTAAGCTAGACAATTTTAAAGATTTAGTGTAAGTTGAATCAAAAATAAGCAAGAGACTACTGCAAGAGAAATAAAATATTATTGGATACATGGCCCATTTAAAAAAATAGACAAGAAATAGAAATTGACCATCAGAGTAAATTCACCAACATATTCAGATACCCAGACATCAGCAAAAAATTACAAGCCATACTAAGAAACAGGAAGGATGGCCCAGCCAAAGGAACAAACCAAATATCCCAATGAGACAAAGGATTTAAGACAACTAATCAATGATAATCACACACATCTCCTAAATCAACTCAAGGAGTTGAAGAAAAAAAAAGATGAAGTATATTATGAAGACACTGGGTGAGCATAAAGAATAATTTGAAAGCCTGCAAAGAAAAGTAACAGCACTTATGGGAATGAAAGACACAATGGATGAGATTAAAAAATATATTATAGGCATAAAAAAGCAGATTTGAAGAGATGGAAGACAGAAATAGTGACTTGGAGGACAGAACATCTGAACTTGAAAAGTCAAGAGAATAGAAAGAGATAAGAATGGAAAAAATGGAACAGGGTCAAAGGAATTGAACGGCAACATGAAACTCACAAACATGTGATTTATCAGCATCCCAGAAGGAGAAGAGAATGGAAAAGGGGTAGAAAGAATATTTGAGGAAATAATGACTGAAAACTTCCCAACCAGTATGAAAGACTTAAATATCAATATCCAAGAAGTACAACAGACCCCAAACAGAATAAATCCCAATAGACCTACTCTGAGACACATACTATTCAGAATGACAAATATCAGAGATAGAGGATTCTGAATGTAGCAAGAGAAAACAATACATCACATACAAGGGAACCTCAATAAGACTAAGCGCCAATCTCTCATGAGAAACCACGGAGGTAAGAAGAAATTGGTAGGATATATTTAAGGTACAGAAAGAGGAAAAATGCCAGTCAGAATTCTTTATTGGCAAAATTTTCCTTCAAAAATGAGGGTGAGTTTAAAGTCTTCACAGACAAACAAAAACTAAGAAAGCATGTTACCAAAAGACCAGATTTACATGACATACTAAAGGCAGTGCTACAGAATGAAAGGAAAAAACAAGGATGAAACACTTGGAGAAAAGTGTAGAAATGAAGATTATTAGTAAGTGTAACTTAAAGGGTAAAAAAAGACAGTCAGTAGTAAGATATGAGAACAGAAAGCCAAAGAATAAAATGGATGAAGTAAGGAATGACTTTACAGTAATAGCATTAAAAGTTAATGGATTGAATTCCCCAATCAAAGACATAGATTGATAGAATGGATTTTTAAAAATGAACCATCTACATGCTATCTACAAGAGACTCACCACAGATGTAAGGACACAATAAGGTTGAAAGTGAAAGACAAGAAAATGATATTCCATGCAAATAGTAACCAAAACTGATCTAGACTAGTGATATTAATATTGGACAAAAATAGATTTTAAATGCCAAAGTGTTATAAGACATGAAGAAGGTCATTATAAATTAATAAAAGGGGAAATTCACTAAGAACAAACAACTAAAATAAATATTTATGCAACTAACTTGGGTGGTCCAAGATACATGAGGCGCACACTGGCAAAACTGAAGGGAGAAATAGACATTTCTACAATAACAGTTGGAGACTTCAATACACCACTCTTGGAAGTGGATAAAATATCTAGGCAAAGGATCAATAAAGAAACAATGAGCTTGAATAATATGATAAATGAACTAGAACTAACAGACATTTACAGAGCATTACACCCCAAAAGAGCAGGGTACACATTCTTTTCAAGTGCTCATGGATCCTTCTCCAGGATAAACCATATGTTGGGTCACAAGACAGGTCTCAATAAATTTTAAAAGATTTGAATTATACAAAACACTTTCTCTGATCATAATAGAATGAAGCTGAAAATCAATGATAAATGGAAAAAGGGAAAATTCACAAATATACGGATTTTAAACAACACACTCCTAAATAAGCAGTGGGTCAAAGAAAAAGTTGCAGGGGAATTCAGTAAATACCTTGAAGCAAATGAAAATGAGAACACAACATAACAAAACCTATGGGGGGAGCAGATGTGGTTCAAGCAGTTGAGTGCCTGCTTTCCACATACGAGTTCCCAGGTTCAATCCCTGGTACGAATAAAAACCTATGAGATATAGCAAAGTCAGGGCTGAGGGGGAGTGTATAGCCTTTAATGCTTACATTAAAAAAGAAGAGCTAAAAATTGAAGCCCTAACTGCACATCTGGAGGAACTACAAGAACAGCAAACTAAGCCCAAACCAAGCTGAAGGAAAAAAATAATAAAGATGAGAACAGAAATAAGTGAAATTGAGAACAACAACAACAAAAAATGAGAGAATCAACAAAACCAAAAGTTGATTCTTCGAGAATATCAACAAAATTGATGAACCCTTAGCTAGACTGACAAAAATAGAGAGAAAATGCAAATAAATAAAATTTTAAATGAGACAGGGGGAATTTTCACTGACCCCACAGAAATAAGAGAGTTCATAAGAGTATACAATTAACAGATATATGACAATAAACTACACAACATAGACAAAATGGACAAATTCCTAGAAACACACAACCTACACTGACTCAAGAAGAAATAGAAGACCTCAACAAACCAATATGAGTAAAGAGATTGAAACAGTCATCAAAAACCTTCCAAAAATGAAAATTCCAAGACCAGATGAGTTCACAGGTAAATTCAAACAATCATTTAAAGATGATCTAATAACAATCTTGCTCAAATTCTTCCAAACAACTGAACAGAAAGGAACACTACCAAACTCATTCGATAAAGCCAACATCACCCTAATAGCAAAACCAGATGAAGATTCTATTAAAAAAGAAAATTACAGAGCAATTTCTCTAATGAATATATATGCAAAAATCCTCAACAAATACTTGCAAGCTGAATCCAAAAACACATTAAAAGAATTATACACCATGATCAAGTGGGTTTTATACCAGGTATGCAAGGATTCTACTACACAAGAAAATCAATTAGTACAATAAACCACATTAATAAACTGAAGAAGAAAAATCACATGATCTTCTTAATTGACATATAATAAGCATTTGACAAAATACACATCTTTTCTTCATAAAAACACTCCAAAAGAGAGGAAGAGAAGGATGCTTTCTCAACATGATAAAGGGCATATATGAAAAAGTCCACAGCTAACATTTTACTCAATGGTGAAAGACTGAAAGCTTTCCTGCTGAGATTGAGAACAACACAAGTATACCCACTGTCACCACTGTTAGTCAAAATTGTACTCAAAGTTCTAAACCAGAGCAATTAGGTAAGAAAAAGAAATAAAAGACACAAAATAGAAAAGGAAGAAGTAAAACTTTCGCTATCACTATATCTAGAAAATACGATCCTATATCTAGAAAATTCTGAAAAATCCACAACAAAGCTGCTAGAACTAGTAGACTGGTTCAGCAAAGTGGTGGGGTACAAGATTAATATGCACTTCTGGGAAGATGTTGGACTAGAAAGACACAGGACTCTCTTCTTTCCCAGAAAAATAACTAGAGGAAAGGCAGAAAAGTCCTGGGAAGAAATCTCCTAGGGTTTAGTTGGTTTAGGACACCAGTGGAAGTCTGGACACTGCCAAGAAGAGAAAGGGACAAAAGAAAAGAATCTCAGTGGCAAATCTGTGAGTTAAAAGCAGCAGTTGCGATGGCCAGCACCCTCCCCCACATTAAAGATATTTTTGAATTCTCAGGCCCTGGGGTCAGCAGCTACAGTCAAAGTGGGCCCCAGGGGTCCACCTCCCCAGGAAAGACTGAGAGGGACAGAGCCTAAGGCTGCCTCAGCTTTTGACCTACAAATTTTTTCCACTGTGTCTCAAGAGCCCTTCCAGGCCAGGTGGGGCCACATCATTGTTTGCCTTGGGAACCAGTTTAGGACTAAAGAGGTCCTACACTCTCAATCTCCCTCTCTAATAACCGGGACTGATTGTTTAGGGCACAGAGGGGAATGGAATTCTTTCCTATCCAGGAAAAGGGAGGGGGCACCCAGCAAAGGTGGCAGAACTGCCTCTGAAAAGGTTTGAATTACAAGTCTTGTAGCCTCCAAAAAGGCATCTATTGATCCAGTTAATGTTGCCACAAACACACTCCCACCAGGAATTGAACTGAGAGGGCTGCCAAGAATGCCACTTACTGGCAGACAAAGGAAGTGCACATGAGGGAATTAAAAGTAAATTAAGAGAAGCTTTTTCCAGCCTTTACAGTCTCACTCCCCAAGGCCCTAGGAAACAGGTCTGCAATCCATTACTGGGTCCAGAGAACAGTTTTGAGCAAGGAACAGTGACAATCCTAATGATCCAGGTTGAACCAAGAATCAAAGAACAGCAGCAACACAGACTCTTGCCTCTAAATCCCTACAAAAGAGAGAGAAATTGTGCATCTGAGTAAACTCACCATCTTAGTCAGATGCCCAGACATCAGCAAAAGATTATGAGCCATACTAAGAAAATTGAAGACATGGCCCAAGAAAAGGAATATAGCAAAGCCCCAGAAGAGATAAAGGATTTGAAACAACTAATTAACAAGATGCACACAAATTTCCAAAATCAAATAATCAGTTGAAAGACAATATGACTAAAAAGATTTAAGAAAATACCAAGAAGACATTGGGCAAGCACAAAGAAGAATTTGAAAACCTGAATAGAAAAGCAACAGAACTCATGGGAATGAAAGACACAGTAGGTGAGATAAAAAACACATTAGAGGTTACAACAGCAGGCTCAAAATGATGGAAGAAAGAATAAGTGATTCCAAAGACAGAACAACTGAAATAGAAGAGAGAAAAGAATAGAATAGAAAGAGAAAACAATAGGAAAATTTGAGTAGGGGCTCAGGAAGTTGAATGACAACAGGAAATGCAACAACATATGTGTTATGGGAGTTCCAGAAGGAGAAAAGAAGAGAAAAAGGGCAGAAAGAATATTGCAGAAAAATAATAGCTGAAAATTTCCCAATGAACTTGAAGAAGAGGGAAAATTACCCAACACATTTTATGAAGTTAACATCACCATAATACCAAAGCCAGATAGACACTACAAGAAAATTACAGACCAATCTCTCTAGTGAACATAGATGCAAAAATTCTCAAAAAAAAAACAAAAAAACTTGCAAATCAAATCCAGCAGCATATCAAAAGACTTATACACCACAACTAACTGGGATTTATTCCTGGTGTGCAAGGCTGGTTCAACATAAGAAAATCAATCAACATAATATAGCACATTAACAAATTGAAGGCAAAAAATCACATGATCCTCTCAATCAATGCAGAAAAGGCATTTGACAAAATCCAGCATCCTTTCTTTGAAAGATAGGAATAGAAGGAAAATTCCTCAATATGATAAAAGGCACATAGGAAAAACCCACAGCCAAGATTGTACTCAGTGGGGAAAGGTTGAAAGCTTTCCCTCTAAGATCGGGCACAGGACAAGGATGCCCCCTGTCACCATTGTTATTCAACATTGTACAAAAGTTCTAGCTAGAGCAAATAGACAAGAAAAAAGAATTAAGGCACCCAAATAGGAAAAGAGGAACGAAAACTCTTACTATTTGTAGATGACATGATCCTATATTTAGAAAATTCTGAAATGTCTACCACAAAGCTACTTGAGCTTATAAATGAGTTCAGCAAAGTGGCAGTACACAAAATCAACACTCAAAAATCAATAATGTTTTGTATACTAGTATTGAACAATCAGAGGATGAAATTAAGAAAAAAATTCCATTTACAATACAAACAAAAAGATTTAACCAAAGAAGTTCAGGGACTATACACACAAAACTACAAAACAATGCTAAAAGAAATCAACGAAGGCCTAAACAAAGGAAAGACATTCTGTGTTCATGAATTGGAAGACTAAATATCGTGAAGATGTCAATCCTACAGAAAATGATTTATAGATTCAATGCAATACAAATCAAAACTCCAACAGCCTACTACACAGAAATAGAAAAGGCAATTACCAAGTTTATTTGAAAGGGAAAGTGCACCTGAATAGCCAAAAAGCATTCTAAAAAAGAAGAGTGATGTAGGAGGAATTTCACTGCCGGACCTTGAAACATATTACAAAGCTACAGTGGTCAAAACAGCATGGTACTGGCATAAAAATAGACACATCAATCAGTGGAATAGAATTGTGAATACAGAAATGAACCCTCTCCTCTACAGCCAACTGGTTTTCAACAAAACTACTAAGTCCATGTTAATGGGTCAAAAGTGTCTCTTCAACAAATGGTGCTGAGAGAACTGTATATCTATAATCAAAAGAATGAAAGAGGACCCCTATCTCACTCCTTATATAAGAATCAACTCAAGATGGATCAAATACCTAAGTATAAATCCAGGACCATAGAACTACTAGAAGAAAATGGGGGGAAACATCTTAAAGACCTTACATTAGGTGGTGGTTTCTTGGACTTTACACCCAAAGCATGTGCCATAAAAGAAAAAATAGACAAATGGGACCTCCTCAAAATTAAACACTTTCGCACCTCACAGGACTTTGTCAAAAGGGTGAAAAGGGTGAAATCACATGTCTGATAAGAGATTAATATCCATGATATATAGAGATGTTACAATTCAGCAATAAAAAGACAAATGACCCAATTAAAAGACAAGCAAAAGACTTGAAGAGACATTTGTCCAAAGAAGAAATACAAATGGTAAAAAAAAAAGCACATGAAAAAGTATTCAGCATCATTAATTTAGGGAAATGCAAATCAAACTACAATGAGATATCATTTCACACCTATCAGAATGGCCACTATTAAAAAGACAGAGAAATACAAGTGATGGAGAGGAAGTGGCATTATTCACCATTGGTGGGAATGTAGGATGGCATAGCCACTGTGGAGGACTGATTAGCAGTTCTTAAAGAAGTTGAAAATAGATTTGCAACATGACCCTGCAATACTACTACTGGGTATACACCCAGAAGAACTGAGAGCAGTGACATAAACAAACATCTGCACACCAATGTTCATAGTGGCTTTATTCTCAATCGCCAAAAGTTGGAAGCAACCCAGGCGTACATCAACCAATGAATGGATAAACAAACTGTGGTGTATTCATGTGATGAAATATTATGCAGCTGTAAGAAGAAATGAAGTGGCAAAGCATATGACAACAAGGATGAACCTGGAGGACATTATGTTGAGTGAAGCAATCCAGAAACAAAAGGACAAATACTGTAGGATTGCATTAGTATGAACTAAATATATTGTGTAACACATTGTATGATTATGTTTATATAAAATGTAAATATAAACCAATTTATAAATATGAAATTAGATTAGTGGTTATGTAGAACTGGGGAAGACATGCTAAGTGGTGTGGAGTTTTTCTTTTTGGAGTAATGAAATGGTTCTAAAAATTTTTGTGGTGATGAATGCACAACATTATGATTATACCAAAAACCATTTATTATACACTTTGGATAGACGGTATGGTATGTAAATGTATCTCAATAAAACTGAGAAAGAAAGAAAGAAAGAAAGGAAGGAAAG
>PVKH010036460.1:0-11587 GCA_004027955.1 Chaetophractus vellerosus | reverse complement strand
CCAGCCCCCCAAAGCATCCTGGGATCTCCAACCTGCCCCTCCCAGTCCTCCCAGCCAACAATCAACACCACAATACCCAGTAATATCACCACCCACTTGTCCCATTCCCCCGATGTGCAATTGCACTCTATCAACTCACCACAAATTATTTCCCTATGGATGATTTCCCACTACATTCTCTTCTCTTTCTCTTTCCTGCAAACCTATCTTTCAGTCCCTAGTTCTATGGGACTCCCCAATTTCCTTTATTCATAACAGTGAGGTCATTTACACCTCATCTTTCAATGCCTGGCTTGCTTCACTCAACAAGGTATTCAAGATTCAAACATGTTATCCTGTGTATTAGCACTTTATTGCTTCTTACTGCTGAGTAGTATTCCATTGTATGTATGTACCACGTTTTGTTTATCTATTCATCAGATGTTGGGCTCCTGAGTTGATTACAAGTTTTGGCTATTGTGAACAATGCTGCTATGAACAATGGTGTACATATATATGTTCGTGTCTTTGCTTTCAATTCTTCTGTGTATATACCCAGCAGTGAAATCCCTGAATCAAATGGAATATCTATATTTAGTTTTTTGAGAAACTGCCACACTGTCCTACACAGTGGCTGGACCAATTCACAATCCCACCAGCAGTCTGAATTTTTTTAATACTGCCATTCTAATGGGTGTAAGATGGTATCTCATTGTAGTTTTGATTTGCATTTCTCTAATAGCTAGAGATGTTGAGCATTTTTTCATGTATCATTCAGTCATTTGTATTTCACCTTGGAGAACTGTCTTTTCAGGTCACTTGCCCATTTTTAAATGGGTTGTTAGTCTTTTTATTTTTGAGGTGTAGGATCTCTTTATATATGCAAGATATGAAGCTCCTATCAGATATATGGTTGCCAAATATTTTCTCCCATTGGGTAGGCTTTTTATTTTCTTGATAACATCCTTTGAGGTGCAAAAGGTTTTCATTTTTGAGGAGATCCCATTTATCTATTTGTTCTTTTGCTGCTCGTGCTTTGGGTGTGAAGTCCATGAAACCATGTCCTATTACAAGGTCCTGTAGATGATTCCCTACATTATCCTCCAAGGTTTATATGGTCTTGGCTCTTATGTTTAGATCTTTGATCCACCTTGAGTTAATTTTCATATAGTGTGTGAGATGGTGTTCCTCTCTCATTCTCTTGCATATGGATATCCAGTTCTCCATGCACCACTTGTTGAAGAGGTCATTCTCTCCACACTGAGTGGGCTTGGTGGCCTTGTCAAATATCAGGTGACCGTATATGTGAGGATCTACATCATAACTCTCAATTCAGTTCCACTGGTCAATGTGTCTATCCTTGTGCCAATACCATGTAGTTTTCACCATTGTCATTTTGTAGTATGTTTTGAAGTCAGGTAGTGTGATACCTCCAACTTCATTTTTCCTTTTCAATATGTCTTTGGCAATTCGGGGCTTCTTTCCTTTCCAAATAAATTTTATAGTTAGTTTTTCCAATTCCTGAAAAATTACATTGTTAATTTTTATTGGGATTGCATTAAATCTGTAGATTAGTTTCGGTAGAATAGACATCTTAGTGATATTTAGTCTTCCTATCCATGAACAGGGGATATTCTATCATTTATTTAAGGCTTCTTTGATTTCCTTTAACAATGTTGTGTAGTTTTCTGCATATAAGTCCTTTACATCTTTAGTTAAGTTTATTCCTAGGTATTTGATTCTTTTTGGTACTATTGTAAATGGAATTTTAAAAAATTTCCTCCTCATATTGCTTGTTCTTGGTGTACAGAAATGCTATTGATTTTACAGCATTGATCTTTTAGCCTGCAACATCACTGATCTCCTTTATAAGTTTTAGTAGTTTGTTGTAGATTTCTGTGGGCTTTCTAAGTATTGGATCATGTTGTTCACAAATATTGAAATTTTCAATTCTTCCTTTCCAATTTTGATAACCTCTATATCTTTTTCTTTCCTCAGTGCTTGAGCAGGTACTTCTAGTACAATGTTAAATAAGAGTCATGATAGCGGGCATCCTTGTCTTGTGCCTGATCTCAGAGGGAAGGCTCTTAGGATTCCCCCACTGAAGATGATGTTAGTTTTGGGTTTTTCATACATAGCTTTTATCATGTTCAGAAAGTTTCCTTCTATTCCTATTTTTGCAGAATTTTTATTTGGAAAGGGTGCTGTATTTTGTCAAATACTTTTCCTGCATCTATAGAGATGACCATGTGATTTTTTGCTTTCAATCTGTTTATATGGTGTATTACATTGATTGATTTTCTTATGTTGAACCATCCCTGCATACGCAGGATGAAACCCACTTGGTCATAGTGTATAATGCTTTTGATATGTTGTTGAATGTGATTATCAAGTATTTTGTTGAGGATTTTAGCATCTCTGTTCATTAGAGAAATTTGTCTGTAATTTTCCTTTCTTGTGGTATTTTTGGCTTTGGTATTAGGGTAATGTTGGCATCATAGAATGAGTTAGGGATTTTCCCTTCCATTTCTATTTTTTGGAATAGCTTAAGCAGGATTGGTTTTAGTTCTTTCTTAAATGTTTGGTAGAATTCAGCTGTGAAGGTGTCTGGTCCTAGGCTCTTCTTATTTGGGAGGTTTATGATGACTGAGTCTATATCTTTACTTTTAATTGGACTGTTGAGTTCATTGATTTGTTCTTTTGTCAGCGTAGGCAAAATTCTAGGAATTTGTCCATTTCCTCTAAATTTTCATTCTTGTTAGCATATAATTTTTCTAAGTATCCTCTTATGATATTCTTTATTTCTGTGTGGTCAGTGGTGATATCTCTTTCTTCATTCCTTATTTTGTGAATTTGCATCTGCTCTCTCTTTTTCTTTGCTAGTCTGGCTAAGGGTTTGTCAATTTTATTAATCTTCTCAAAGAACCAGCTTTTTGTTTTATTTTTTCTTCTTTTCTATTTAATTTAGCTCTGCTTTGATGTTTGTTATTTCTTTCTTTCTGCTTCATTTAGGGTTAGTTTGTTGTTGTTTTTCCAATTCTTTTAGGTGTTCACATAATTCTTCAATTTTAGCTCTTTCTTCTTTTTTAATATATGCATTTAGAGTTATAACTTTCTCTCTCAGTACTGCTTTGGCTGCATCCCATAAGTTTTGATAGTTGTGTTGTCATTTTCATTCAGTTTGAGGTAGTTGCTGATTTCCTTTGAGAGTTCTTCCTTGACCCACTGTTTGTCCAAGAGTGTGTTGTTTAATTTCCATATCTTTATGCCTAATCTATTTCTCTGGCCCTTAGTGATTTCCAATTTCATTCCATTGTGGTCAGAGAAATTACTTCATATAATCTCAATCATTCTGAACTCATTGAGAGTTGTTCTGTGGCCTAGCTTGTGTTCTATCTTGGAGTATGATCCATGTGTGCTCGAGAAGAATATTTATCCCACTTTATTAGGGTGTAGTGTTCTATATTTGTCTATTAGGTGCAAGTCTTCTACTGTATTATTTAGGTTCTTTATTTCTTTCCTGATTCTCTGTCTAGATGTTCTGTCTAATGGTGATAATGGTGCATTAAACTCCCCCAATATAATTGCAGATGCATTTATTTCTCCACTTGGTTTTTCCAGTGTTTGCCTCACATATTTTGAGGTACCCTGATTAGGTGCATAAATGTTTATGATTGTTTTTCCTTCCTGAGAGATTACCCCTTTTACTAATATATTGGGTCTCTCTTTTTCTGTTATGATTGCTTTGCATTTAAAGTCTATTTTGTCTGATATTAGGATAGCTACTCCTGTCCTTGTTTGGTTGTTATTTGCTTGTAAAATTGTTTTCCAGCCATTCACTTTCAGCCTTCTTGAATCCCTGGGCCTAAGGTGGGTCTCTTTTAAACAACATATAGATGGGTCATATTTCTTTATCCATTCTGAAAATCTGCATCTCTTGACTGGTGATTTTAATCCATTAACATTCAGTGTTATTACTCTTAATGAATTTCTTACATCTGCCATATTTTCTCTGGGTTTATGTATGTCCTATGTTGTTTTCATTTGTCTTTATGTTGGTTTTGTTGTACTTACACTCTCCTCCAACTCTCTCTCTCCTGTTTTTTCTTTTCAACCTTTAGAGCTTCTTTTAGCATTTCTTGAAGTGCAGGTTTCTTATTGGCATATTTCCTTAATTTCTGTTTATCTGTGAATATTTTGAACTCTCGGTCATTTATGAATGCCAGCTTTGCTGGATAGAGAATTTGTGGCTTGAGGTTTTTTTTTTTTTAATACCTTGACTATGTCATACCAGTGTCTTCTTGCCTCCATGATTTCAGCTGAGAAGTCAGCATTTAATCTTATTGTGCTTCCCTTATATGTGATGGTTCTCTTTTCTCTTGCTGCCTTGAGTATTTTCTCTTTGTCTTGAGCATTGGACATTTTGACAAGTATATGTCTTGGGGTTGGCCTGTTGGGATTTATACTATTTGGGGTGTGCTGTGCTTCCTGGATATGTACATCCATCTCTCTCATTAGGGTTGGGAATTTTTTAGCCTTTCTTTCCTTCAAAACTCATTCTGTTCCCTTTCCCTTCTCCTTTCCTTCTGGGATGCCTATATTGCATATATTTGTACATTTTGCATTATTGGTTAAATCCACAAGTCCCTGCTTGTTTTTTTCTATCTTTTATCTATTGTTTCTACTATCTGTTTGATTTCAGATGTTCTGTCTTCCACATCACTAATTCTTTCTTATTTCTGTTCAAATCTGCTGATATGGGAATCCATCATCTTTTTTATTCCTTTGATTATGCTGTTCATCGACATCGTATCTGTTGTCTTTTTATGTATGCTTATAATTTCTTCAGTATATGCTTCCAGTGTCTTCTTAATATCCTTAATCTCTTCCTTCATTTCATTAAGTTTGTCCATGATATTTGTTTGGACAGCTTTGTTTAGTTGTTCTATGTTCTGTGACCCTTCCTGGTTTTTTGGTTTTTTCTTTGGAATGGTCCATGTCTTCCAGTTTCTCAGTATGGCTTTTAATTTTTTGTTGCTCTCTGGTCATTATTTTCTCTTGATGGGTTTATTCAGTTGATTAGCTTTTCTCTCTGCTCTAGAGTTTTGTTTAGCTTGTAGTTCTCTGTGTGTGTTAAGTTTTCTCTTTGATACTTTCTTCCTCTTGTATTTCCTGCTTTTTCCTATGTTCCCATGAAGAAAGAAGATTAGGGCCAGAGCAATTGAAAGGGTAAGAAAGGAAAAGCCATAATAGGACTATTAATAAAAGTTGGAAGAGGTGCTATATCAGACTTAGTAAATTGAATATTTAACTCATGTAGGCAGTGTAGAGTATTAGGGGAAGAAAATTGGAGTGCCTACAATGGAATGGGGAATCAAATAGAGAAAAATATATTCGATATTCTATAAGGCCAGAATGATGAGGAGAGAGAAATCGAATATAGAAAAGGCTGAATGAAAAAAAGCTAATATGAAAAGAAAGAAAGAAAAGAGAACAGAATAGACAAGATAGAAGTTAATACAGGTGAAGTTGAGAGCAAATGAAAAAGTCTGGAATGTAAGAAGCACAATAGAAAGCTGAAGGTAGAATGATGAAGGAAGAAGAGTTAGCGTTGGTAGACACCTTCACCATACACAGAGAATGGATAGTCAAGGATGAATAAGAGCAGCAAAGAAGAAAAAGGCTATCAGCACCTAATTTTAAGAAAGACAAGAGGAGAGAGTAGAGGTAAGAAGCACAGAAGCATGCAGTCAAAGGAAGACAGCATTCCTTTTGGGCCCTTGTGGAGCCTCTCAGCCTGTGTTCATCAATTGCCCTGCAGCCTTCTCTCTGCAGGCTTTGAGGCAGAATTTAACATTTAAAGCAGCTAGTCAATATGTTTCCCTTCCCCTCTTTTTTGATGAAATTAGGGTCCTTAAAGAACACCTCTTCTAGCCCACCCCCTCCTGTGAGGGGACCCCAAATAGGCTCGTAGAGACATATCTATTACTTCCCACTGTCTGACCCCACCACGCAGGTGAGCTGAGACTGTTTACTTAGCACAGAGCTGTAAAATTGCTGGCTCTGCCCTTTGCTGAATCTAGCATCTATGTCACAGTTAGGTAAATTAGGTCAATTAGTGGTGCACCACAGATTCACCTCCCCCTCAGCCCAGCACCACTTCCAGCTGGCGAATTCACTCCTGAAATCTGCTAGGGTTTCCTGATGACCAAACCCAGAGAAAGGAAGCCCCTCTCCACCCTTTGCTAGAACCTTCCTACTCTCGGAGTTTATCGCCCCCCTCACTGGTCTACTGGTGTCTATTCAGACTGTCCAGCCCCTGTCCAGAAAACAGGGTTTAGCGGCCTGTGATTCCAGCTGGGGAGCAAAGAACTCATGATTTTATGCTGAGCGGTCCATGTCACAATCCAGTTGCCTCCAGACCAATGCACCCAAGACCTCCATCCCCCAGGCTCCCAGAAAAGACCACCCTGGCAGGCTCCCATCCCCAATCACCTGACCTCTGCTTGAGAGCAGTGAGTGCATACCTAAACCACATCTGCCCCCCAAGGCTCTGTTCACTTTTTCTCTGTATTTTCTTTATCCTCTTTAGCCTGAATCATTTCAAATATGCTATATTTGGTTTTGCTGATTCTTAAGTATTTCTAACGTCTGGTCTTATTTGATATTTTCTGAAGATTTTCTTTTCTCCTTTCAATGGGCCATAATTTCTTACAGTTTTGTTTGCCTTGTAGACTTTTGTTTCATAAAGTACATTTTAATATTTTAATGTTTTATCTTTGGGAGTTAGTCCCTGAGCTATATTTTATTAAGTTTGTATACAGCTAGTTATATGGCAGCTATATCATTGAGAGATAGGAAGTAAGAAAAAATATCAAAGCAAAAAATATCTTTCAATAGCTTTGAAAATTGGTCTGTGTTGGCAGGTGCTCTCCTTCAGAGTTGTGCTCTCTGATCAAGATCTGCCAGAGTCAAAAGTGTTGGTTCCCCTTCTTTTCTGATCTTGTGTCTTGTCATGAGCTTGTTTGGGGCCTCATAAATTTTCCTGTTTGCAGGAATTGGAATTCTTCCCCTATTCCTATGAATTAGAATTTCCCCCTTTCAGGTTTCTCTCTTCTATGTTTTAAAGGCTAGATTCCTTTGCCCCAGCCCATTTAGAAGTGATTGCTTCTTACACTGCTTAACTGCCTGCAACATGCATCTGCCTACATGGAAAGTTCTAGGAAGAGCAAGAAGATGATGCTCCTGGGTCATGTTTTCAGGCTGCCTTTGGATAGATTGGAATCAATATGCTTGTATTCCAGTATGCCCTTAGGATTTACTCTGCTACCTCCAAAACAGAGTTGTGACAGTTTGAGTTTTGTGAAACCTAGAAAGATTATGTTTTTTAATTACTCCATACCAGTGGTTAAATACTTTTCATTAAATTATGTGAAGGGAACTTTGATTGGATGACATGATCACTTTAAGGCTTTTGATTGGACTACATTAGTGAAATGTGATTGAGGTTGGGTCTCTGCCCTCTTACTGGAGGCTAATATAAACATAAAAGAGAGACACAGAAAGGGAGTTTTGTGATTTTTACCCAGCCATGTGCAAGAGCACAGCTGAAGTTCACCTACAGATGCAGATACAGAGAATCCCTAAGAGCCTCAACTAGATGTGGCCCAAAGATATATGCCTTCTTGCCCACCATTGAACTCCAGAAGAATGTAGAGACTGGCAAAACCACCATCTTCACTCATTCTGTGTCACGACTCCAGGAATTGTTAGTAGCTGACATTTGGTGAGAAAGCATTTCTTATGATGCTTTGATTTGGACATTTTTGCAGACTTGGAACTGTAAGTTTTTACCCTAATTAATTTTCCATTATAAAATCCAATCCATTTCTGCTATTTTCCATCAGCAGCCTTAGCAAATTAAAATACCCTTAATGAAATATTTGAACATCAGCTCAATGATATATCCATCGTATGTATATACCACATTTTGTTTATTTATTCATTGGTTAATGGACACATGGGTTGTTTCCATCTTTTGGCAATTGTGAATAATACCACTATGAACATCAGTGTACAGATGTCTGTTCATGGAAAAAAATTTAGTTCTTCTGGATACATTCCTAGTAGAGGAATTGCTAAATCATATGGCAGTTCTATATTTAGCTTTCTTAGGAACTACAAAACTGTCTTCCACAGAGGCTGCACCATTTTAAAATACCACCAACAGTGAAGGAGTGTTCCTTTTTCTCCAAATTCTCTCCAGCACTTATTGTTGTCTGTTTATTTTTTTAAAAAAATGGCAATTCTATGAGGTGTTAGATGATATCTCATTTTGTTTTCATTTGCATTTCCCTAATAGGTAGTGATATGGAACATTTTTTTTCAAGTGCTTTTTGGTGATTTGTATTTCCCCTTTGAAGAAATGTTTATTTAAATCTTTGGCCAAATTTTTAAAAGGATTGTTTGCTCTTTTATTTTTGAGTTGTATGATCTCTTTATATAGAATGGAATCAAACCCTTAGAGATACGTGTTTGCCAAATATTTTCTCCCATTGAGTGGGCTGCCTTTTCACCTTCTTCATGAAATCCTTTGAATGACAGAAATGTTTAAGCTGTAGGATGTCCCATTTATCCATGTTTTCTTTCATGGCTTGTGCCTTCAGTGTAAGGTTTAAGAACCCACTACCTACCATCAGGTCTTGAAGATGTTTCTCTACATTTTCTTCTAGGAGCTTTAGACAATTTGCTTTTATATTTAGGTCTTTGATCTTTGATCTTTGAGTTAATTTTTATATAAGGTGTGACATAGGGGTGTTCTTTCTTTCTTTTATCTATAGGTTTCAATTTCTTCAAGCAACTTTTGTTGAATAGAGTGTTCTGTGCCAGCTGGGTAGTTTTGACATGTTTGTCAAAAATCACCTGGTCATAGATGTGAGGGAGGGTCTGTTTCTGAACCATCAATTTGGTTGCATTGGTCTTTGTGTCTGTCTTTATGTCAATATGTGCACTGTGTTCACCTTGGGAGCCCATGAGGGAGGTAGGCAGAAGAAAAACTTAGGCAGAGAGGGAAACTTCTTCATACCAGCACAGCCACAATCTGCTCCAGACAAACAGGCAAACAAGCATTGCTGTTCTTATATTTGCAGGCTTATTTATACATTACAGTTATCACTCAAAATTATTCACAAGGAAGACAGAATGCAATTCTCTGGAATCATTTCTGCTGTGCTCAGGAAATATGTATTAGGGCAAGGAACTTATGTATTGGATGCAAGGCATGCTGAATAGGGGAACAAAAGAAACTGGGTCAAAGTCAATAGGTAATCTAGAAACTGGGCTACTGTCCAGTTTTTAATCCTTATATGGCTGCTGCCTGAGTTTTAACCCTCACACACAATACCATGCTGTTTTTACCACTGCAGATAGGTAGTATGATTTAAAGTCTGGAAATGAGAGTCCTCCTAGTTTACTTTTCATTTTTAAGAAGTTTCTGTCTATATGAGGTAACTTATCCTTCCAGATCAATTTGATAATTGTGTTTTCAATTTGTTTAAAAAATGCAGGTGAAATATGTATTGTGATTGCTTTGAATCTGCATCTCAATGTGGGTAGAATTGACGTCTTAATGATATTTAGTCTTCCAATGCATGAGCAGGATAGTTCTTCCAATTATTTAGTTCTTTTAAAATTTGTTTTAGCAATGCATTATAGTTTTCTGAATGCAGGTGCTTTACATCCTTAGTTAAGTTTATTCCTAAATATTTGATTATTTTAGCTGCTATTGAAAATGGAATTTTTTTTACTGACTTCCTCCTCCAATTGCACATTACAATTGTATAGAAACACCACTGATTTTTGTGTATTGATCGTGTATCCTGACACTCTATTGAAATAATTTATTAGCTCTACCAGCCTTGTTGTAAATTTTTGGGGACTTTCTAGATATAGGATCATATCATCTGTGAATAGTGAAAGTTTTACTTCTTCCTTTACAAATTAGATGTCTTTTATTTTTTTTTTATTGCCTGATTGCTCTAGCTAGAACTTCTAGCACTATATTAAACAACATGATGACAATGGGCATCCTTGTCTTGTTCCTGATCTCAGTGGGAGAATTTTCCCTCTTTCACCGTTGAGTACAATGTTAGCTGTAGATTTTTCATATATGTACTTTATTTTGTTGAGAAAGATTCCCTCAATTCCTATTTTTTGTAGAATTTTTATCAAAAAAAAGGATGCTGTATTTTGTCAAATGCCTTTTCTGCAACAATCTATAATATATGTGGTTTTTCTTCTTTGATTTATTAATGTGGTGTATTATGCTGGTTGATTTTCTTGTGTTGAACCACCCTTGCTAGCCTGGAATATAAATCACTTGATCATGATGAATAATTCTTTTAATGTACTGTTGGATTTGATTAGCAAGTATTTTAATGAGGGATTTTGCATCTGTATTCATTACATAAATGGGTCTGTAACTTTCTTATTATGTAATATCTTTATCTGGCTTTGGTATTAGGGTGATATTGGCTTCATAAAATGAGCTTGGCAGTGTTCCTCCTTCAATTTTTTTGGAAAAGCTTGAGTAAGATTGGTATTAAATCTTATTTGAATGCTTGATAGAACTCACCTGTGGAACCATCTGGTCCTGGGCTTTTCATTTTGGGGAGCTGTCTGATGACTGTTTCAATCTTTTTACTTGTGATTGGTTTGTTGAGGTCTTTTATTTCTTCTAGGGTCAGTGTATGTTGTTTTTATGTTTCTAAGAATTTTTCCATTTTGTCTACATTGTCTAATTAATTAATTAATTAATTTTTTATTTATTACATATCCCCCCCTTCTGCTTGTTCTTGCTGTGTTCCTTCTTGCATTCTTCCATGTCTGCTTGTCCCCACTCCTGTGCGGCAACCCACCAAGTCAGCTTCACCGCGCAGTGGCCTGCCTGCTTGCTGGGGTTTGCCATGCTAGCGGGGGCTTGCCCTGCCTGTGGCAGCTTTGCCCTGCCCATGGTGGCTTTTGCCCTGTCCACAGTGGCTTGCCTTCTCAAGACAGTCTGCCTGCTTGAGGAGGCCCTGGGAACCAAACCCGTGGCCTCCTATGTGGTAAACCGGCCCCCTACCAACTGGGCTACAGCCAGCCCCAATATTGTCTAATTTAATGGCTTAAAGTTGTTCATAGTATTCTCTTATGATGTTGCCTATTTTTGTGGGGTCAGTATAATGTTCCCATTTTCATTGTTTATTTCATTTATTTGCATCTTCTCTCTCTTTTTCTTTGTCATTCTAATTGTTTGTCTATTTTGTTAACCTTCTTGAAACAATTTATGTTTTTTTAATTCTCTATTTTTTATTCTCAATTCCATTTATTTCTTCTCTGATCTTTATTATTTCATTCCTTCTACTTGCTTTGGGATTAGTTTGCTGTTCTTTTTCTAGTTCCTCCAGCTGTGTAGTTAGGTCATTGAATTAGCTCTCTCTTATTTTTTTAATGTAAGCTTTGAGGGCTATAAATTTTCTTCTCAACACTGCTTTTTCTGCATTCCACATAGGTTCTGATATGTTGTGTTTCATTGTCATTCATCTTGAGATATTTATTGATTTCTCTT
>PVKH010036459.1:0-11587 GCA_004027955.1 Chaetophractus vellerosus | reverse complement strand
TCTTAAAATAAATAAATATGCAAGAATAGCCAGAAATAGCAATTATGTAAAGCAGATGAAGCAAAGAGAGATTGAGAGGTGAAGATTTTTTTGTCTATTATTATCCATTCTAGAAATAATGAAAATGCTCTAATAATGACTAAAGTGATGAATGCACAACCATGTGATTATACCAAATACCACTGATTGTACATGTTTGTTGAACAGTATGCTTTATTGGTACATATCAATAAAACTGATTTGTTAAAAAAAAATTGTAGAGTGAAAGCTCTAGGAGGGTAGAGGTATATTTGTTTTGTGCATGTCTGTATCATCAGCAACTAGAACAATTTTTGGAACAGAGTAAGTTCTTGTTCTATATTTGTTGAATGAGTTAATGAGTGAATGTCTTGTATTCCATCCTCTTGCCAAATGTTAATATTATATTTTAAAGGGTACCATAGATTTTCCAAATATAAGACCATATATCATAAAAATAAAAAATAAAAAAGGGGATCCACTAGAATGCTAAATTAATTCACCAATGCTATATTGTAGTCAAAACATATTTTCATGACAAAAAAATAGACATCACTTAGAATAAGCATTCTTTAAAATTATTTTCACAAAAGCTCAGTACATTGTCGACATTTTATTTTGACACACACTCTCATCCAGATTTCATTTTCTAAGAAAGCAAATTTTTTCTTTTCTTTCTTTCTTTCTTTTTTTTTTTGAGGTACCAGGGGCTGGGGATTAAACCCAGGACCTCATATGTAGGAAGCCAGCACTCAACTGAGCAACATCGGCCACCCTGACTTGGGTTTGTTTCTTGTTTGTTTTTGTTTTTTTTTTCAGAAGGCAACAGGAACTAAACCTGGGACCTCCCATGTGGGAGGTAGGAGCTCAACCACTTGAGCCATATCAGCTCTCAGAAAGCCCATTTTTTTTTCAAGTCTAAAGACTATTCAAAATACTTTTTCAATGTCCTCTAATTCCTTATAAGTTTTTTTTTTTTCCCATCATCTATCCTTCTGTTTTAAAATCAGGTATTTATAGCCTTGTGTCACACTGATTAATCACTTTTTAGCTTCTACTTGGGTTGGGAAAGGGTTTCAAATATACTGTTGTCCATCATCTTTCTTCTTCTCTACTTAAAAATGACTTTTGTGATTTGTTTGCTCGTTGAGGATGTTAAGGAGTCCAAATCAAAGACCAAATCCTCACAATTAATTTTTAGTGATGCCTTTCAAATACAAGCACACCTCAGAGATATTGTGGGTTCAGTTCCAAACCACCGCAATCATGTATCAATACATTTTTGCTTTCCCAGTACATATAAAAGTTATATTCACACTATGGTGTAGTCTATTAAATGTGCAATAGCATTGTCTAAAAAAAACAATGTACACACCTTACCTTAAAAATACTTTATTGCTAAAAAAATGCTAACCATCATCTGAGCTTTCAGCAAGTCACAATATTTTTGCTGGTGGAGGGTCTTGCCTCAACGCTGATGGATAACTAACTGATCAGGGTGGTGCATGCTGAAGGTTGGGGTGGCTGTGGCAATTTCTTCAAATAAGACAACAATGATGTCCCATCAATTGACCCCTCCTTTCATGAAAGATTTCTCTGTAGCAGTGATGCTGCTTGAGGGCATTTTACCCATAGTAGAACCTTCAAAACTGGAGTCCACCCACTCAAACCCTGCTGATGAGTTATCAACTAAATTTATGTAATATTCTAATCCTTTGTTGGCATTTTGACAATACGTATAGCAGTTTCACTAGGAGTAGATTCCACCTCAAGAAACCATTTTCTTTGCTCTTCCATAAGAAGCAACTCAACATTTGTTCATGAGATTGCAGCAATTCAGTCACCTCTTCAGTTCCACTTTTAATTCTAGTTTCTCTTGCTATTTCTACACATCTCTAGTTACTTTCTCCACTGAAGTCATGAACCCCTCAAAGTCATCCAGGAGAGTTGGAATCAAATCAACTTCTTCCAAACTCCTGTTAATGTTGATATTTTGCCCTCCTCCCACTAATCATGAATGTTCTTAATGGCATCTAGAATGGTGAATCCTTTCCAGAAGATTTTCGACTCATTTTGCCAGATCCTTACAAAATGTATTTCTTAAATCCTAAGAATTGAAAGTCAAAATGACTACTCAACCCATGGGCTACAGAATGGATGATGTGTTAGCAGGCATGAAAACCAACATTAATCTCACTGTACATCTCCATCAGAGCTCTTAGGTGACCAGGTGCCTGTCAATGAACAGTAATATTGTAAAAGGAATCTTTTTTTCTGAGTAGGTCTCATCAGTGGGCTTAAAATATTCAGTAAACCATGGAATATTGTCACACTGGTGTGTGGAAAATTGCATTGTTTATTATTTCTTCATGTAATCAGTTTAAGTAATAGGGGATATATATAATCATAAATATTTTAGTGGGGGTGGGACTATTTTTTTAAAAAATTTATTACATATACCCCCCTTTCTGCTTGTTCTTGCTGTGTTCATCCTTGCGCTCTTCTGTGTGCCCGTCTTCCCCTGCTGCGGCGACCCACCGAGTCAGCTCACTCCTCAGTGGCCTGCCTGCCCGCGGGTGCTTGCCCTGCCTGTGGCGGCTTGCCTTCTCCAGGCGGTCTGCTTGCTCGAGGAGGCCCTGGGAACCGAACCCGGGGCCTCCTATGTGGTAAACCAACGCCCTACCAATTGGGCTACAGCCGGCCCCCGGGACTATTAATTAATCTTAAGTGGGTGGGATTAGTTAGAAAGTTAGAATTATATTATGTATTGGATATCTCTATAGGTGGACGTGTGTATTTACTTGTGACCCTTTACCCTGTAATTGCTCCTCTTAATGAAGATTTCACATGAACTCGGAGGGAACTGTGGAGAGATCAATTTATTTAGGGCTAATTGGACATGGAAAAATCCCTAGTGGCAGGAAAGTTAAAAGATGATTGGATAAAGAATTTAATAGAGGCTGCTTTGCCCTGGGTATTAACTCCAGGGGTTGAGGTTGTGAACAAAACCTTTAGTGAGGGAGTCACAGGATGGATAGGTGCCCTTTGAAAAACTGTTGGCGGAATGAAATTGATAACTATAGATGGTAATTTTTCATGGGAGTTATAGGAAAGTGATGAATAAGAATCCTTGTTTCTGCCCCTGTCAGAAGCCTTCTTCCTCACTACTGCCTTTTCTCCCTAGCCCTGTTCCTCCTCCCTACCCCTACCCACTGTGAAATTGTGCTCATTTTATTGCTGTCTCTCTTGATATTTCTATTTACTAATATTGTATTGCTGTTTGATATAATAAAATTCACCTAATAAAGTTTTAGTGGTTAAGTAAAAAAAAAAAATTCAGCAAACCATATTGTAAACATGTATTGTCATCCAGCTTGGTTGTTCCATTTATAAAGCACAGGCAGAGTAGATTTAGCATCATTCCTAAGGGACCTAGGAGTTTTGGAATGGTAAATGAGCATTTCATTTATGCTTCAAATTAAAGTGACCGGTTGCATTAGCCCCCAACCTAAGAAGAGACTCAACTTGTCCTTTGAAGCCAGACATTGACTTCTATCTAGCTATGAAAGCCTTAGATGGCTTCTTCTTCCAGTGGAAGGCTGTTTCATCTGCATTCATCTTAGCTAGATCTTCTGGATAATTTGCTGCAGATTCTAGCTCAGCACCTGCTGCCTCACTTGCACCTTTATGTTATGGAGACAGCATCTTTCCTTAAACCTCATAAACCAACCTCTGCTAACGTCAAACTTTTTCTTCTGCAGCTTCCTCATCTTTTTCAGTCTTCATAGAACTGAAAAGTTAGGACTTCGCTCTGTTTTGGTTTAAGCTTTGGTTTTGGTTTAAGGTAATGTTGTGGCTGGTTTGCTCTTCTATCTAGACCACTAAAACTTTCTCCACATCAGCAATAAGGCTGTTTATTTACCATTTTTGTATTTGCTTTCAATAACTTTTCTTTTGCATTCACAACTTGGTTAACTGTTTGGTACAAGAAGCTATTTTAAGCCTATCGGCTTTCAGCATGCCTTCCTCATTAAGCTTAATCATTTCTATCTTTTGATTTAAAGTGAGACACAGAGGACTCTTCCTTTTACTTAAATACTTAGAGGCAACTGTAGGATTATTAATTGGCCTATTTCAATATTGTTTTATCTCAGCAAATAGGGAGGTTCTTTAAGAGAGGGAGAGAGACAAGGAACGGCAGGTTGGTGAAACAGTCAGAACACACAAAGCATTCACTGGTTAAGTTCACTATCTTATATGGGCACGGATTATGGTACCCAAGGTAATTACAATAGTAACATCAAAGGTCACAGGTCACCATAACAGATAAAATAATAATGAAAAAGTTCGAAACAGTGTGAGAATTACCAAAATGTGACAGAGACATGAAGTGAGTACATGCTGTTGGAAAAATGGTGCCCAAAGACTTGCTCGGTGCATGGTTGCCACAAACCTTCAATTTGTAAAAAATTCAATAACTGTGAAGAGCAATAAGTGCAATAAAACAAGGCATGCCTGTATTCAGATGATATAAAAGCAATAGCAAACAACAAAAATAATTGTTCTAACTGCTTCCAAACCATAAATTTACTAAAAAGGAATACTTTTTCCCCTGATGGCAAAATAATACATTTTCATGGTAGAAACTTAAAAAAATTACTCTTTATTTCCTCAAACAGAAATGACCATTAACAGCATTTTTATGATTCTAAATTTTTAATAAAAATTAATTATATATTGTTGGATAGGCTGTTTTTTCACGTCATAGTTAGGGTGGCCATTCATCCCAGTTTGCCCAGGGTAGTCTTGAAGGTTTATGCCTTTTGCCTGACAAAACTCTAAATTACAATCCTTTTTCACTCTTAAAAGTGACCTGGTTTAGACAAAGTATGTGGACACATAGTAAACATTCTGCCATGTATATAAGCAGGAGCACCATTTTTAGGGAGTTAAAAAAAGTATTGAGGGGCCGACTGGATAGCCCAGTGGATAGGGCATCGGCATACCACATGGGAGGCCCCGGGTTCGGTTCCCGGGGACCTCTCCTAGCAGGCAGACCACCTTGAGAATGGCAAGCCGCCATGGGCAGGCCGGAGCCGCCGTGGGCAGGGCAAAAAGCTGCCACGGACAGGCAAAAGCCACCACGGGCAGGGCAGGTCGCCTGCGAATGGAGCGCAGCCAGCCACCTACGAACTGAAAGCCGGCCGTGATGGAAGCAGAGACTGCCCACAAGCGGAGAAAGCCACGCCTGCGCAGTGACCAGTCTCGGCGCCTCGCCGCAGCAGGGGGGAGGGGAGATATGTAATAAAATAAATAAATCTAAAAAAAAAAAAAAAAGTATTGAGTTACATCTTATTTCCCCTTTATATTCTCAATATTTCTATGGCATAATTTACATACATTATCGTGCATTTGTTCCTTTATTTTCTCAATATAAATCAGTGTTTTTCAAACTGCACATCATGACTCTTTAGTGAGTCAACTTTATAGAAAGTTGCTAATATAAGTGGTTTCAATCTCCTTTAAATATGTATATTCACATTATAAACCTTGTGTGGCAGAACAACATAATACAAAGATTACAAGGAGATTTAAATTTTAGGCCTAGCTCTAATGACAAAATAGCCATGTGAACATAACAAAAGAATTATTCTTTTTATACCTTCTTTTTCTCTTCTGCATAATATTATAATGGGGAACTTGCTGATTAAGTTATTAAGAGTTAATATGTACTGAGCACTTGCCACATGCCAGGATCAGTGATTAATTTCTTTAAATGCTTTATCTCATTTAATATTCACCAACAACTTTGAAGTAAATATTCTTACAGCTCCCAATTCAGAAATTAGGAAACTGAGACTCAAAGAAATTTAGCAAATCATCCAACTGGTATATCTGGAACACAAATTTAAATCTGTCTGGCTTCATAGCCAATAATCTTAAGTTACAAGACAATTTTTTTCATTCAGAAGTGCCAGATCAGCTTTACAACTTCCTAATATACCATGAAGCATTCATAAAATAATCTTAGAGTGCCTGCTGTTGTCAGGTACTGCTCTCATGGAGATACCTTCTCTCATTCTAATGGAGCTTATATTCTAATGGAGAAAACCAATAATTTAACAAAAAAAAATGGGATAGTGAATGACCAAAGGTGAGGTATTTCTTTCAGACAAGAAACCGTTAACAATTGAGTTGAAAACTACTGTTATCCTTTATAAAGCTAGAACTCTCTATGACAAAAATAGTAAAACACAAAATTTATTTTTTTTTTCAAATGCATGCACTTTAAATAGCTGGAAAAAATTTCAACACTTAAATGATTTCAAACAATGTCTAGTTATAACTGACTAGTATATGTAAATGAGCTCATTTTGTAAACACATTTATTTTCTAAGAATTTCTACTGACAATTAATAAACAAGGATTTTCAAATATACAATTTGTTTAAAGCAACAAACACCTATACAAATCATTAACTACCAGTGGGAATTGAATTTGAATTTATAGTCAAACAGCTACCCCTGCTGGCTGACTCCTGGAATTAGAACTTGAGGAAACATAACCTGATCCCTTAATGAACACTGATCCCTTAATGAACACTTAATGAAAGTTTTAGGCTAATAATAATACTCTGTTCTCGAGAGATTATACTTTCAGAGAGTAATGAGGAAACAAGTTCTAGAAACTATTTTTATTTGAAACCCCTTTCAAAGGCCTTTGAGGTATATTTTAGGACAATAAGTAAGTCAGAGGGCAGAAGAGATATTTAAGAAGTTGAGCATATGCTGTATGTAAAATTTTTCTCTTTTACAACAATTAGGCTCAGACCATGATAGTTTTGGTAAACATGCTATAATCTGAAGATAACAGAAAATAATAGCCAATCATACCTTAACAGCTACACATGACAAAGATCCTGACAGTTAACTAGAAATATTAGGAGTCTTAGAGTCCTAAAATTTCTGAAATTCTTTATAGTACAGGTAGTCCCCACATTTCAAGGCTACAGACTACTGCTCTATTTTCTTCGGGGGTGGGGTGAGATGTGTTGCATCTTTTTTTCTATACTTATGTTTGGTTTATCCTTTTAAAAACAGTTGAAAATAAAACTACATAAACACTGTAAAATCTTAAGATTATACATTCACATGGTTCAAAAAATAAACAACATGGTGAAATAATCTTCCTACCCCAGGTAACCATTTTATATAAATATTATATAAAAATATTGTTCCCATTTTCCCACTCTCCACATCCCAACAAGGAAAACTATTTACTTATCTTCCAAATGATGGGTTTATTTTAGCAAAAATTATTAGCATAATGCAGAAAGCAGGAAAAGAAGTAAACTACCTTGTTCTTCAGGTGAGAGGTCATTATCCTCCTCTCCACTGCTGTCTTGTTCCTGAACCCGATACTTTGGCTCCGAGCCTTCAGCAGCAGCTAATCTGTACAACAATCATTTGCACAGAATCAACACTACGATATTCTTATATTATTAAACTATCTTATCCAACTTTTTGAGTTTCATTAAAACATTTAAAGATCATTAATATGCTACCTATAACCTGATGAAGAAAATAAAAAGAGTGAAGATAGGTGTAGCAGGCAATAAGAAGAGTGGGATGGGTGCTAGAAATCAATGAACAGCAAAGAAAGGGAGCTTCTGTTTTATCAATTTACTTATTTTTGCCTTTCTCACGTCCTTCTTTAACACCAAGGTGGCAGGATATTAAAAAAACCACAGGGAATTTACACACTGCAGTATCTCAGCTTCAAGTACTCTCAACTTCCTGCCACCTGCATACCTTGATTTTAATGCAGAAACAAGACTTTATAGTTGGTATGAAAAATCCAAATGAACTTAGCACATGATTTCTATTTATACTTGTACAAGTAAAGCAAAGTAAAATGCCTTTAAGTGTGTACAATTAAAAACAGCACAAGTGAAAATACTTTATAGTCACCAGTACTTACTTTTTGGCTAACAGATCTGGGGTCATGGCTTCAGTGGTTTCTGAATCACTCAAAGCATCCTCATCATCACCTATCATACTAGGATAACAAGTACGTTATAATTAACACCTGAAACAATTTTACAACCAGAAAATCAGGTAAACATAATTCTACTATGTATACAGTATATAGCTCTGCTGTCATCTTTGAAGTACAATTTTAAATTGTTTCTATTCCTTGTAAATATTCAAAATTATAGCACCAACCAAGCCTCCAAATGATTAAAAGAAAAAAAGACCATTATTGTAACAGTTTTAAAAAAATACTGAAAACTTGAATCATCTGGAAAAAAAATTACTATAAAGCTTCAATTATCCCACCAAGGAAGAGAGAACGAGTAATCAAAAAACCAAAATAATCAGTCTGGTTTATTTGTACTTCAACTTGAAGAAAGAGACAAATTATCTACGCAAACATAAGACTAAGTAAAATAACAGAATTAGATCATAAAGACCTAATTCAGGAAGTTAGGAGCTATTTAGCTTTTCCACGCCACCTTCTGATGAAAACTTTGCTCCCACTGAAGTGGCTATCCTTAATTCTCAAGTACTGAAAGATACATAAAGTAGAACTCATATATACAGAACTACTTTTTTCTGGTTATTTAGGAAGACAAAGTGAACAAAGTTTAGATGATGCTCTTTTTTTCCAGCAAGTTGAAGCAAACATATTTAACATTGTTGTTTCTAATTAAGCAGAATAGGTAAGAGAAACATAATTTGCCAATCTGGAGAAACTAAAAAGAAAAAAAGGAAAAAATGGTAAAACTGAGTACTGAATTACAAAAGCTGAGCACGCTTATTTGTGCATACATATTTACATACAGCCTCAATTACTTGGGGACTAAATAACTTTTCAGCAACTCTCAAAGGAAGGATACAGATAAGGCAAAGAAGGGAAAAAAAACAGTATCAAATATCTACCATTCTCATTTATTATGTTTTACATATATTATATATATTTTATATAATATAGGCTAAAAATAATGGCTACCACTATTTTTCAAATTATGTCCTGTATTAATTCTTTTAGGATAGTTATCCCCAGCCAAAACAGGTAAGGGATGGCTACTACACTTATCATTTGAAAGGAAGAAAGCCCTTACTTTGGCTTCTGGTACAATAAACTTTTTAAGTTTTGTTTTCAAGTATCCATCTGCTAATAGGAGAAAAAGATATAAACTTTTTGTAAGTGATATGTTTATTTCTTCCTTCAAACTTTCTTACTATTAACTTTCAGTATCTGTACCTCCTATTTTAGTTCTTTCTACTCTTGTCACAATCTTAAATTTATTATTTTCACTGTTAACAGATTATCTCAAATTATCTTCCAAAATTTTCATTTGATTTAAAATACAAAAATTCTTAATCCTATTTACTTATTTTTTTAGAGCAGCAGTAAGTTTACAGAAACATCTTGCAGAAAGTATGGAGTTTCCATATACCCCTACGCTACACACACAGCTCTCCCTATTATTAACATTTTGCAGTAGTACCTTTTTACAACTGATGAAACTATATTATTCTTCATCCTATTTTTAATGGTAACTTCTGGATTTATATTGTTTTACTCCAATGACAAAATGTTTTAGCCCTGGAAATCTTTACTTTTGAATACAAGCTAGAGCAACATCTAAATTAGATATTTTACTTTATCTTATAATGCTTACTGGAGCATTATTTTTGTTTCCATACCAATTGCTGTCATACAATATCGTTTTTCAATTCTTTTTTTTAGGGGATTGAACCCAGGACCTACATGGGAAGCAGGCAATCAACCACCGAGCTACATCTACATCCACTCCCCAATGAAGAGTTGTTTTTTTCATTTGTTTTTAGGAGGTACCAGAGATCAAACCCAGGACCTTGTAGATGGGAAGCAGGTGCTCAACCACTTGAGCTACATCCGCTCCCCTCAATTCATTTTAAAAATTCTGGGAGACTCCAAGCTGCCTAAAATCACAATGCAGTTATCTGAACTAAATAGTATGAAAGATCAAAAACAAGAACATAAATTCAGAAAGAGAGTAAATGAGAGAATACCAGAAGCTTGGGGGAGAGGGAATGGGGAGTTATTGCTTAATGGGTTCAGAGTTTCCGTTTTGGGTGATGAAAAAGTTTTGGTAATGGATGGTGGTAACAGTAGTACAATATTGTAAATGTAACTAATGTCACTGATTTGTACATGTGAAAATAGTTAAATTTTATGGTTTTTTTTAATGTTTTTTTAAAAACATATATATGTTGCCACATAAAAAACAACAAAAAAGGACATGCAACAGCAGTGATGGCCACCTGCCTAAAGAAGTTACCATCTGTGTAGTTATCCTTTTCTGAAAATAGACAAAGTCCCTGATTTCTACTTCAAAGCAAACAAGCCCGAACCTCATCTTCCTTTCTATAAACAGTGTGTTTTAAGGAACGCAAAATCCACTAATCTGTGTACATCATTAGCAGTTAGGGACCACTGAGGTACCACAAATAAACCTTTACTACTATAATTATAATGTGCAAAATGGAGTTGTACATTTATACTGTAACACAAAAATACGCAGTTGGATTATTAACTAGTATCCATTAACAAATATAAAATAAAAAACAAATTCCTATTAGCTGTTACCCTGAAAGTCACATCAAAAGCAAAATGTAAATAAGTAAAAAGTCAATTGATGCCTGTATAACATTACCTATGGTAAGGAGTGCTAGGTTCATCGATTTTCATTAAACCATAGTCTTTGTCTGCCGGATGATATGTCGCCAGGATGTTCATTTCATCCCACTTTTGGGATTTTTTACTAAAATTAAAAAAAAAAAAAATTCCCAATGTGGTAAAAGATGAAACAGTTCCACATCTAAAAATGCACAAACATCCATATTCCACTTTTCAAATTCAAACCTCGATTTTTACGTTTACATTCTTAGAACAGAAACTGACTTAGGAGAAAAGAGATAAGCCATTACAATAAAATGAGATAAATTTTATAAAATACTTATTTCCCATATATTAAAAACACAGTATTCAGAATCTATATCAGGCATTAGAAACATAAAATTATACTATGACTTGCTTAGTCTTCATTTGACCAATAGAATTAGTAACAGCAAAAATTGAAAATCTATACCTTGATTGCAGTAAAGAATTTTTTACTTACTCTATACTAGTAAAAATTTAATAAAAAACATCAACTTAAAGGAAAATGGCAACTTCCAGGACGATGGAGGAATAAAGACACAAGGCTATCTTCTCTCCCAGAAAAATAGCTAGAAAACATGCAGAACAGGCCTGAAAAACAATCTTCTAGGGCTGAGGACACCAGGCAAAGGTTGGACACTGTAGGGAGGGGCAAAGGAAAAGAATCGCAACAGCAAAACCAAGAGTTAAAAGCCGAGGCTGCAAATTCTGTAACTCTTCCCCCCCACTCCTGCCACTACAGACACTTTTGAATTCACAGACCTCCAGGGGTGGCCTACAAAGGGGGCCCCAAGGATCCACCTTCCAGGGAAAGGGGTGAGAGACGGACATAGCCTAAAGCTGACTCAAAAATTTGGTC
>PVKH010036458.1:0-11588 GCA_004027955.1 Chaetophractus vellerosus | reverse complement strand
GTACCACATGGGAGGCCCTGGGTTCGGTTCCCGGGGACCTCTCCGAGCGGGCAGACGGCCTTGAGAAAGGCAAGCCGCCGTGGGCGGGGCAGAGCCGCCGTGGGCAAGGCAAAAAGCCACCACGGGCAGGGCTGAGCCCCCACGGGCATGGCAAGGTCACCCGTGAAAAGCGGAGCTGCTGCCCGCGAAAGCGGAAGCCGGCAGCCCGCAGAAACATGGAGGACTGCTGCCCGCAAAACATGGAGCAGAGCCGCCCGTGAAGGTGGAATGGAGCCACCCTGGAATGGAACGAGCCACCGCCGTGGAGGGCCGACTCGGCGCGTCGCCGCAGGGACGGGGGGAGACAAGAAGCAGACATAGAAAAACACAGAAGAATGGACACACAGCAAGAGCAAGCAGAAAGGGGGGGGGGGATATGTAATAAATAATAAATAAGTCTTTAAAAAAAAAAACAAAACCATCAAATATTTAGGAATAAACTTAACCAAGGACATAATTGACCTAGATACAGAGAACTACAAAATATTGTTAAAGAAATCAAAGAAGACTTAAATAAATGGAAAGACATTCCATGTTCATGGATTTGAAGACTAAATATTATTAAGAAGTCAACTGTACACAAATTGATTTACAGATTCAATACAATCCCAATAAAAATCCCAAAAGCCTTTTTTGAAGAAATGGAAAAGCCAATTATCAATTTATTTGGGAGGGTAAGGGGCCCTGAAGAGCCAAAATGTCTTAAAAACAAAAAACAAAGTTGTTGGACTCTCAGTTCCTGACTTTAAAGCATACTACTTAGCTTCAGTGGTAAAAACAACATGGTACTGGCATAAAGACAGAAGGATTGACTAATGGAATGAAATAGAGAAATCAGCAAAAGACCCACATATCTGTACAGTCAAGTGATTTTTGATGAAGCAGTCAAGCTCTCCAAGCTGAGCCAGAACAGTCTATTCAACAGATGGTGCTGGGAAAATTGGATAGCCATATCTGAAAGAAAGAAAGAGTACCCCTATCGCACACCTTATACAAAAATTAACTCAAAATGGATCAAAGACTGAAATATAAAAGCAACAACCATAAAACTCCTAGAAGAAAATGTAGTTAGACATCTTCAAGATCTTGTTGTAGGTGGTAGCTTTTTAAACCTTGCACCCAAATATGATCAACAACAACAACAAAAAAAGGTAAATGGGACCTCCTCCTCAAAATTAAACACTTTTGCACCTCAAATAACATTGTCAAAAAGGTGCAAAGGCAGCTGACTCAATGGGAGAAAATATTTCGCAATTCCAAATCCAATAAGGGTTTAATATCCGTGATAAATAAAGAGATCATACAATTCAACAATAAAAGATAAACTACCTGATTAAAGAATGGGCAAAAGACTTGAAAAGACAACTGTCCAAAGAAGAAATACAAATGGCAAAGAAACACATGAAGAAATGTTCAACATCACTAGTGATTAGGGAAATTCAAATCAAAGCTACAATGAGATATCATTTCACACCTATTAGACTCGTCACTATTAAAAAGTCAGAAAACTGTAAATGTTGGAGAGGATGTGGAGTTATAGGAATGCTTATTCACTGTTGGTGGGAATGTAGATGATACAGCCACTGTAAAGGACTGTTTGGTAGTTCCTAAGGAAGTTGAATAGACTTGCCATGTGACCCTGCAATACTATTACTAGGTATATTCACAGAAGAATGGAGAGTGGTCAAATGAACAGACATTTGATACCGATTTTCATAGCGGTGTTACTCATGATTGCCAAAATCTGGAAACAACCCAGGTGTCCATCAACTGATGAATGGATAAACAAATTGTAGATATACATGAAGGAATATTATGCAGTGCTAAGAAGAATGAAATTGTGAAGCATATGACAACATGGATGAACCTGGAGGACATTATGTTGCATGAAGCAAGCCAGACACAAAAGTACAAATACTACATGATTGCACTATTATGAATTAAATTTATTATGTAAACTCATGGAATTGATAATTAGAATATAGGTCACCAGCTAATAGAATAAGAGTAGAGAATATAAAGTTGAGGGTTAATTTGTACAGAAGTGGTTAAAAGGTTGCTTGTAAATCTTTGGAAGTGAATGGAAATGTTGAGAGCACATCATGTTCTTTGTGACCAGCAGAGCTATTTATATGGGTATGACAGTGGTTGAAAGGGAAAGCCTAAGGACAGTTATAATACTGGAAAGAAAGCTAAAACAATGTAACATGAGACTTATAACATAGTGAAACCTCATGTAAAATACGAATATGGGTGATATTGCATATATAAGACTGTTCTTACAAAATTTAAATACAAATATACCAGAGAGAAGGAAAAACAAAAGCAGATATGTATGGCAAGGGAAGCATAGAGAGATTGAGAGGTGATGAGTTTTGTTTGTTTGTTTATTATTATTATTATTATTATTATTATTATTATTGGAAAAATGAAAATGCTCTCAAAATGATTGAAGTGATGAATGCACAACTATGTAATGATACTGAATACCACTGATTGTAACAAACAAACAAACAAACAAAGCTTTGCCCTCAGTGTGCTTATTTTCTACCAGAAGGAGACACTTAATATACATAATAAATAAGTGCATTTTATTTTTTAAAAGATGGATTAAAGACCTAAATATAAGAGCCAGGACCATAAAACTAAAAGAAAATATAGGGAAGCATCTTCAAGAACTTGTGGTAGGCAAATCCAAGGCACAAACAATGAAAGAAAAAATAGATAAATGAGACCTCATCAAAATTAAAAACTTATGTGTTCAAAGGACTTTGTCAAGAAAGTGAAAAGGCAGCCAATGGGAGAGACTATTTGGAAACCACATATCTGATAAGGGTTTAATACCCAGACTATATAAAGAAATCCTAAAACTCAATAATAAAAAGACAAACAATCCAATTAAAATATGGGCTAAAGATTTGAATAGATATTTTTCTAAAGAGAAAATGGCTAAAAAGCTCATGAAAAGAAGTTCAACACCCCTAGCTATTAGGGAAATGCACATCAAACCACAATAAGATATCATTTCACACTTACTAGAAAGACACTATAAAAAAAAAAAAACAGAAAACCACAAGTGTTGGAGAGGATGTGGAGACAAAAGAGCAGCCATTCATTGCTAGTGGGAATGGAAAATGGTGCAGCTACTGTGGAAGACAGTTTGAGGTTCTCAGGAAGCTAAGTATAGAATTACTATAGGATCTGGCAATCCTGCTACTAAGTATGTATTCAGAAGAACTCAAGGCAGGGGCGCAACAGACATTTGAACACTGGGGTTCATAGTGGCATTGTTCACAATTGCCAAAATATGGAAGCAACCCAAGTATCCATCAGCTGATGGATGGATGAACAAAATGTGATATATACATACAATGGAATATTATTCAGCTGTAGAAAGAATGAAGTCCTGATGCATGTGACAACATGGATGAACCTGGAGGACATTATGTTGAGTGAAATAAGACAGACAAAAAAAAAAAAGGACAAATATTGTATGATCTTACTAATATGAGCTAATTATAATAAACAAACTCATAGAGTTAGAATCTAAAATATAGGCTGCCAGGAAATAGAATAGGGGAAGAGAATGTGGAGCTCATGGTTTATTTGGGCAGAATTTCTATTTAAGTTGATTGTAAATGTTTGGAAATGGATAATGGTGATGGTTGCACATTATTGTGAGTATAATTAACAGCACTGAATTTTATGTGTGAATGTGGTTTAAAGGGGAAGTTTTAGGTCATGTATTTTACTAGAAGGAAAGATAGAGGATAAAACACGGAACTGTATAACACAGTGAACCCTGGGTGGACAATGACTGTGAAGAATAATACAAATATAAGAATGTTTTTACATGAATAATAACAAATGTATGTCACTATTACAAGATTAAAATTTTTAGGGTAGTATTTGAGAAAAAATACATCTAATGCAAACTATAGACTATAGTTAACAGTAATAATGTAATATTCTTTCATCAACTGAAACAAAGATACTACACCAGTGCAAAATGTCATCAGTAGGGCATTATATGAGAATGTTGTATTTTTACATGACTTTTATGTAAATCTACAACTTCTCTAATTAAATATATTACAATAATTAAAAAAACCCACATATTACGCTAAGTGAAAGAAACCAGTCACAAATATTACATATGGTATGATTACATTTTTATAAAATGCAAATATAAATAAATATATAAAGAAACAATCAGATTAGTGGTTATGTAAAGGTGGGAAAGATAGAGGGATTGAGATGACTGCTAAGGGGAATGGAGTTTTTCTTTTTAAAGTAATGAAAATGTTCTAAAATTGAGTGTGGTGATGAAAGCACAACTCTGTGATTATACTAAAAGCTATTGTGTATACACCTTGGATGGATTGTAAGGTATGCAAATGTATCTCAAGAAAACTGATTGAAAATACAAAGATGAGATAAAGACTTTTTTCAGATATACAAACTCTGAAAGAATCCATCAATAACAGACCTGCATTACAAAAAAATTTTAAATAAGAATTTTTGGCAGAAAGAAAATGATACAAGACAGAAATCTGAATCCAAACAAACAGCATAAAAAATGGTAACTATAAGGGTAAATATAAATAAATTTTTTCATTATTATTTAAATTTCTTCAAAAGATAGCTGCTTAAAACAAAAATAGTAATGAGGTATTGTTGGGTTTATAATATATGTAAAAGTGAAATGTATGACAACTGTACAAAAGCTGGGAGGGTGGAAATGGATAAATACTGTTGTGAAGCTCTTATATGTGGAGAGGTCCTGTGTCACTTGAAAGTAAGCTATCATAATTTAGAGAAATATACCATAAAACCCATAGCTACCACTGAAATAACATAAAAAAGTGTTATACCTAATGAGCCAATTAAAGATATAAAACAGAACTATAAATGTACTCAATTAATTTTTAAAAAGGCAAAAAGAAAGCCAAAAAGAGAAATAAAGAACATATTGAGATGAAGATAAAACAATAAGATTATAGATTTAAATTGAACCTTATCAGTAATCATCCCATTAAAAAGGGGAAATTGTTAGTTTGGATTATAAAAAAAGCAAAATCCTACCATATACAGCCTTTAAGAAAGCCACTTTAACTATAAAATACAAATATATTGAGTAAAAAGATGAAAAGAAACAAAAATAAAACTGGATTGGCTATATTAACATAAGACAAAGTAGATTTCACAGCAAAAATATTACCAGGGATAAAATGAACTTTCATAATGGCAAAGAAACCAATCATCAAGAGGACATAAAAATCATAAATGTTTATGCACCTAATAACACAGTTCCAAATACATGAAGCTTCAGTTTGTAGAGCATTAGTGAGGATGTAGAAGATACAAACAACACATTCAACCACCTTTACCAAATTGACACTCCACTCCATAACAGGGAAATAAGATTCCTTTCAAGTGCACATGGCACATGGAACATTTCCCAAGATAGATCACATTCTGGGCAAACAAACAAACAACCAAACAAAAAACAATTATCAATAAATTTAAAATGATTTAAGCTATATATACAAAATATGTACTCTGACCACAATAGAACTAAAATACAAGTCAATAAATGGAAAACATCTGAAAGATCCCCCAAATATTAAGGAACTAAACAGCATACTTCAAAATAAACCATAGGCTAAAAAAGAAACAAAAATAGAAACTATTTTGAACTGAATGAAAAATAAAATGTAACATATCAAAGTTTTGGGGATGAAGCAAAATAGAGGGAAATTTATAACTTTAAACAGCTGTGTTATAAAGTAAAGAGCTCAAATGAATAACCACAGTTTTCCCTTGAAAAACTGGAAAAAGAAAAACAAACGAAACCCTAGGAAAGCATAAGAAAAAAATAGAGCAAGAAGGAAATCAATTAACAGAAATCAATGGGAAAATAAATAAAACAGAAAGCCACTTCTTTCAGAAGATCAATAAAATTTTAAACTTATGGACAGACTGATCAGAAAAAAGAGAAAAGACAAACCGCTAATATCAAGAATGTGAGGGAAGACATCTTTACAAATTTTACAGATATTAAAATGATAATAAGAGAAAATTATGAACAACTTTTGACAATAAATTTGAAAACTTAACTGAAATGAGCAAATACATTGAAAGATACACACTATCAAATATCACTGAGGAAGAAGATAACCTGAATCAATGTATGTCTATTAAATAAATTGAATTTATAGTTAAAAACATTTCTGCAAAGAAAACTACAGGTCCAGTTGCCTTCACTGGAAAATTCTATCAAATATTTAAAGAATAAATAACACCAATCTACATAATGTCTTCCAGAAAATTGAGGAGGAGGGAATACGTCCCAATTCATTTTATGAGACAGCATTACTCTGACACCAAAACTAGAAAAAGACATTACAAGAATACTATACACCAATATCTCTCATGAATATAGATGAAAAAAATTCTTAATGCAATTTTAGCAAATCAAATCCAGCACTACACTAAAAGGAATAGTACTTCATGACCAAGTGGGGTTTATCAAAGGAATGGCTTAAAATTCAGAATTCAATCAACATAATTCACCATATTAACAGGCAAAATCAGAAAAATATATGATCATCTCAATAGAAGCAGGTAAGGTTTTGACATAATCCTACATCCATTCTTGATTTTCAAAAAAGACCAGAGAACTAGGACTAGAAGGGAACTTCCTTAGCCTGACAAAGGACATCTACCAAAAAACCCTACAGTAAACATCATACTTAATGGTAAAAGCCCTCAGGAACAAGGTGATTCTGGTGAGAGCTCAGAAAAACAGTGCAGAAATCTGTAAAGAAAGTTTCTATCAACTTAGAGAATACATATATTGTCATGAACAGAATGTTGGCAGGGATGTGGACATTAAAACTGCTTCTTGTGAGACCTTAGCAGGAAATGATGAATGTATTATTGGAAACTGGAGGAAACGAGGTCCTTGTTATACAGTGTCAGAGAACTTGGTGAAATTGTGTTCTGATGTTGGATTGAAAGTTGAACTTATAGTGATAAAATTGGATATTTAGCTGAGGAAATTTCCAAGTAAAGAGTGGAAAGTACAATGTGGTTTCTCCAAGTTGCTTATAGTAAATGTGAGAGGATAGGGATAAACTGAGGACTGAACTATTAAGCAAAGTGAAACCAGCACTTGATGATTTGGAAAACTATCAGTCAATCCAGACAGTAAACCCTGAGATGAGGGCCAGAAGTGACTATAATTGGTCTCTCCCTGAGTTTCCAGGAGGTGAGTACCCAGACAATAGGGCTCCATGCAAGAGTGTGGTTGACCTGTTGTTTCCAAAGGAGAGTTATATGACTCATGGAGTCAATTACCTATCTGAGAGGAAGTAAAAAATGGGGATACAATTATTGAGGAAGGATCTGTGGAAGATCCTGTTGTGTAATGGCTTGGGCCCCCCCTTCAGCTGCATGGAAAATTGACAAGGTTTTTGAGAATTTAATATGAGCAGAAAACACTGCCAACCTAGACTGATAGGGACAGAAATGGAATGAAGGAAAAATGACTTCAAGGGAAGAAACATGGAAGCAGAGGTCTTGGCAGAAGAGATTTCCTTGAGCCAAAAGAGAGTCCTCCACCTCAGTGCTTGGAGGGGTATTTAAAGGGTGTGGCATTGAAAGGATGCAGGCCTTCCTTATTAGTTTTTGGAGAGGGTGGACTTTCTGTTCCAGTATTGGGGGAGAATGACTCATCATAACTAATTTTGATTAGACTTTGGACTTATAGATGTTACTGAATAGCTTAAGGATTTTGGGGTATTGTGATGCAATGAGTGTATTTTGCCTGTGGAAACAGCATGACTTTTTGGGGTCCAGAGGATGGTCTGTGGTAGATTGAATCATGTCCTCCACAAAAACATGTTCAAGTCCTAGAACCTGGTCCTGTGGGTTTGAACTCATTTATGCATAGAACCTATGAAGATCCTAATTGGGTGAGCACAAATGGAACCAGGGTGGGCCTTAATCCAATATGACTAAAGTCCTATAAGCAAAGGAAATTGGATATGGACATAGCAGCCAGGGGAGGAAAGAGAGCTCATTGTGTGATGGAAGCAGAGATGCATCCACAAGCCAAGGAAATCTTTAGATTCCAGCAAGTCAGCACAGCATAAAATAGACTCTGGGACAAAACATGAACTTAAGATACTTAGATTTGGATTTCTAGCCTCTAAAACTGTGAAATGATAAATTCCTGTTGTTTAAGCCAACCCACTGAGGTATTTGTCATAGTAGCCCTGGCAAATTAAGCCAGAGTACTAACACACCTGATTTCAAAGCTTATTACAAAGTCAAAGAAATCAAGCTTTGAAATTGGTATCAAGATAGACAAATAGAATAAAGGAACAGAAGACTCCAGAGACAGTCTTATACATGTGCAGTCAATTGATTTTGAATGCTGGTGCAAAAGTAAGTCAGTGGGACAGGAAAGTCTTTTCAATGAATGAAGCTGCAACAATGTATTTCCATAGCAAAAAAAGAACTCATATCCATATTTTGCACCCTATAAAAAAGTTAACACAAAATAAATAACAGAGCTTAATGTATAACCTAAAATTATTCTTAAAATTCTAGAAGAAAACATAGGATAAATTCTTTGTCACATTAGTTTTGGAAAAAATTTTAAAATAAAACACCAAAATCATGATTCATAAATGAAATAATTCAAAAATTGGTCATTATAGAAATTAAGAACATCTGTTCTTTAAAATACACTCATGAGACTATAAAAAAAGAAGTCCAAGCCACATACTGGGAGGAAATATTTGCAAATCACATATTTGTTAATGGGCTTGTATCCAGAATACATGAAGAAATATCAAAATTCAATAATAAGGAAGCAACCCAATTACAAAAATTTTCAAAATATTTTAACAGACCTTACACCATAGAAAATATACATATGGTATACAACTACATGAAAAGATACTCAGCATCATTAATCATTAGAAAATACAAATTATGGATGAAAGATCTAAATATAAGAGCCAAGGCCATAAAGACTTTGGAAGATAATGTAGGGAAACATCTACAGAATCTTGTAATAGGAAATGGTTTCATGAACTTCACACCCAAAGCACAAGCAGTGAAAGAAAAAATAGATAAATGAGATCTCCTCAAAATTAAAAACTTTTGCACCTCAAAGGAGGTTATCAAGAAAGTAAAATTTCAGCTTACCTAATGGGAAAAGATATTTGGCAATGATATATTGGATAGGAGCCTAATATCCAGCATATATAAAGAAATTCTACACCTTGAAAATAAAAAGACAAGCAACCCATTTAAAAAATGGGCAAGTGACTTGAAAAGACACTTCTCCAAGGAAGAAATACAAATATCTAAAAAGCATATGAAAAGATGCTCAACATCACTAGCTATTAAGGAAATGCAAAACAAAACTACAATGAGATATCATCTTACACCCATTAGACTGGCAGCTATTAAAGAAACAGAGGACTACAAGTGTGGAGAGGATGTGGAGGAATGGAAGCACTCTTCCACTGCTGGTGGGAATGTAGAATGGTCCAGCCATTGTGGAGGACAGTTTGGCGGTTCCTCAAAATACTAACTATAGAATTGCCATATGATCCAGCATTTCCACTATTGGGTATATACCCAGAAGAATTTAAAGCAAGGACACGAACAGATATATGTACACTAATGTTCATAGCGGCATTATTCACTATTGCCAAAAGTTGGAATAAACCCAAATCATCCAACAGATGAATGGATAAACAAAATGTGGAACATACATACAATGGAATATTACTCAGCTGTAAGAAGGACTACAGTGCTAACACACAGTATAACATGGATGAATCTTGAGAACCTTATATTGAGTGAAGCAAGCCAGGCATTGAAGGACAAATATTATGTGAAATCACTGATATGAATTAAACAAATAAAGCAGACTCAGAGAGCTATTATTTGGAAGATAGACTTACAGGAAATAAAAAGGGAGAAGAAGGTTGTGAAACAACACCCACAGGGGTGTAATCTATGATAAGGTGGAAGTGTGTAGTTGGGCACTGAAGGGATATTACAGGAGGGTAGTGATACTATTGGGATGGGCAGTGCAGCTTGATAGGTGGGTGGAGTTAGGAGAGTGGGTGGGATGGTCCATGGAACTGGGGCAAGGGTTTGGGGAGGAACCAGGTGAACACTGGGGATTGGTAGGATGTGGTTGAAAGTACAAACTTGGGAAAGCTCTTATGGCAATATGGCAAGGAAGAGTTACTGGTTTAGGGTGTTGGATGTGGGGGGGCATTCAGGACAGGGCACACCTGGGGCAGGCTTCTAGGGAGTGTGCATTGTTTTGTCATAGTGTGTTGTATCAGTGGGTGGAGACCCACATAATGAGTGGGAAGGAGATAGGCTCCCATACTGGGGAGGACTGATATGCTCCCAAACAGAGGGGTGGGAGGCTCTCGAAAGCATGGGCAGTTCCTAATGGAGGGGGGGGGCGGGCAAACCAGTGTGTAAAGGCTTCAGTGTTGTTGCAAGTAATCGTTAATCTTGTCATCCAAGGAGTGAAGCTGAGGGGTCACCATGGGCCCCAAGGGGAAGAGGAGGGAGGAATAGAATAGATAGAACAGTGGGTATGTAGTGGGCAATGGAAGTGTTCTACATGATCTTGCAATGATGGACACAGGCCATGTTAAATATCATCAAAATTCATAAAAATGTACAGTCTAAAATGTAAACCATAATGTAAACCATTGACCATGGTTAGTAGCTATGTTTCCCTATTTGCATATCAGTTGTAACAAATGTACCATCCACATATAAAAAGGTATTAATACTGGAAGGAGGAAAAGACGGAAGATGTTGGGTATATGGGAGTCTCCAGTATTCTGTATGAGACTTTTCTGTGACCTAAAACTTCTTTGAAAACAAAATGAAAAAAAGTAAGACATGGGAATAAATGGAAGAAAAGGTCACTGTACATACAGGTAAACAAATATTACAGGGATGAAAGGCAAAATGTCAAAAATTTTAAAAAATATTTTTCATTTTTAATATCCTAATTTTTAAATTTTATTTTATTTTTAGTTTTTAAACATTTTTATGTATTTTATTTCTTATATTTAAACCTATCATTATTATTTCATTTTCCTATTGATTGTATTTGGCTATTTATTGGCTTTATTTTTGAAGATTTTGATCACAGAAGGGTTACAACTGGGGCAGGGCAGGATCGTTGGTGTGGGGTGTCAGTGATGGGGGACACATGGCAGGCAGTTCACCTGGACATACATATAAGGTATATAAATGTGTTCAAGTGTTCACATGACATTGTCACAGTGGGTGGAGATTCATACAATAACCAAGAGAATTTTGAATTCCCATCCTGGAGAGCTCTGCCACATTCTCTAAAGGAGCAGCAACAGTCCCCCAAGTGCAGGGGCAATGACTGGTGAAAGAGGATGGTCCATTGATGGGCCCTTGATTTTGATGACTGTGCTTGTGAGCCTTTGTTGTTGAAATTGAAACTTAGCCTAGTG